>JAURVB010000126.1:0-43901 GCA_033002965.1 Piper betle | reverse complement strand
CCATGGAAGAGGGCCGACATGAGGTCGAGTGGGGAGAACTTCATGCACGTCGCCGAATCCATGGAAGTTGTGGAGGGAGGAGTCTCACCAAGAGTGGAGAAGTGGGTAGATAGAGAAGCAGGTGTGGAGGAGTGGAAGAAGTTGAGAGGGAGAGAAGAGAGAAGAGGTGTATATATACTACTTTGTCCGAGCAAGGACCAACAACCTTCCCGCTCTTTAGTCAATGTTCAAACAACCAATCAATACCGTCGCCTCACCGTGTTTTATTTTTAATATAAAAAACATTAGATGTATGATATATTTACTATCTATATAAAAAACATGGAATGATAGGGGAGCCACCTAACTCCATCTATGATATATTTACTATATATATTAGATTTGGGCCAATTGCCCATCTTTCCTTCTTTTTATTTTTTCTTTCAAAGCTATCTTACCTCCTTTGCATTTTTAACAACCTATATGTTTCGGTCAATTTATCCTTTTACTAAGTAGAGCAAGTTAGGGATGGATTCAGATGTCCAGGAATTTGATCCAAATTTGACTCATTTATATCTATTTCAAAATAATTTTTGATCATTATTTAGATTCAAATTTTTAGATATATAATAGACTTTAAAATATTTGGATCCAATATATATTTGGGATGTTCTATATAAATATGGGATATTTTATAAAATAATATTTTAAAAATATCTAAAATAATTTTTTTCTATATCTTTATATTAGAATCTATGTTATTTATATTACTTTAGTCAATCAAATGAGATTCATATTAGACATGATTTTATGGATTTCGATGGATATGACAAATTAAATGGACGATATCTCCTAATTTAGATTTAGATTTATATATTTGAATTGAATAAAAATATAGTCCTATTCGATCCTATCTCGTCCATAAAGTGAGTCACTGGTCTAGGTAAAAAAAGTTATCATTACCACTAACACATGAATTTAAATATCTTCTGGCCATAACCACCAATAGGAGTAAAGTATAATGATATGAATTCATTTCATGAAATTTTGCAAGTTTTGTGGAATTTTTTGCTGAACCTGATTAGTTGCAATAGAATAACAGAAATCTCCTCCGCCCGCAGGAGCTTTCAGTTTAACGCATACAACATCAACCCTTCAATCGTACGCAAATATGAAAATTGAACCCACTTGTAATTTTGCACCGAGGGTGAAGATCTAATTACTGTTTTGAAGGTAAAAATTACATAACTGCCTGTTATTTAATTAGCTGCTTGCTTGATGAACTATGATTTTGCTAGATAATCAAAAGATATGTATTATCTATATTAATGTATAAAACCGAAGATTTTTATACGATGATGCAAATGTCAACTAATTATTTTGTAATACTATCATTTATTTTCTATTAGTAAAAATTTTACTTTTTTATTGTAATTAAGATTTGTTTCAATTTTTTTATTTTTTATTGTAATTAAGAATTATTTTGTCACGTGGTAATTATTTATTTTATAATATTACTTTTTTATTTTTTATTAGTAAAAATATCACTTTTCTATTATAATTATAATTTGTTCCTAATCTTTTAATACTTTTATACTGTAATTATAATTTGTTACAAATCCTTCAATATTTTTGCATTGTAATTAGATTTATTTTGATTTCTATTATAATTAGGATTTATTTTGAATCCTTTCGCTCCGCATCACATGGTGAGCGGCTAGTTTGAGATAAGAGTTAGGTTTGAACTTAACAAAGTTGTCAAATAGTTCAAGAACTTAAACTTTGTGTCAAGTTATTGGAGATTGACTAGAAAAATATAATTTTATATCAAACCAAATTTTCTGTAGCTAATTCGCAAAAAAAAAAATTGAACGTGATAGTCACATCTTTTCGGCTTGTGTACTGCCGAGTTAAAGTAAGTCTTATGATTATTTTATATATATATATATTTTATTTTGTAATTGTATCTTGAACTTTTATTTGAATAAACTTATTTTTATTTATTTTTGAGTATGTTAACTCATTGATTTCTTTTTATATCTTCCTATTTCTCCCACCAAACAAGTGAATCATCTTCTGCTAAAAAAACAATTCTTCTACTACCAGAGTATGGCATAATTGAACGGAGCCAGGTCAAGCTTCACCTCATTCAAAATTCAACTAAAAAGTCAGTAGTCACTGTTCTATTTAGGTCAATTTTGATCGGAGATTAGAGCACTTGTATTTATTAACTTGAAAATGTGTACTTATTGCTCATGTTCGGTTTACATTTCATTTGATTACCGTTTTGAGACTGATTTTGGTCTGATCAATTATTGCATGATTGGAGGTAACTCTATGCTTGTTTTTTTTGGTTGACAATTATAGCTTTTTGTGTAGAATATTTGTATCTTTATTCATTAAATATTATTAATAAAATGGGAATTAAAATATGATAGCAAAATGAAAAAATAATATATTAAATTATTATATCTATTTCTACATTTAATTAGAAGTTATCTCTAAAATTATAATTTATCATTTCCTTATTTAATTTAATTTTATCTAAAAAATCAAAGTTTATCTATGAGGTAAGCCGCCCATATGCTTAGTGAGCTTTCAAATGATAGAAGAGCTCCCCATTTGAACTTGATTGGTCAATTATCAAATTTTGACATTAGATTTAGTTATATATAGGGAATCAACTTACAAAGAAAATTAAGACCTCATCATATAGACGAAGATATTTAATATGTCCGGCTCAACATTCATAATTGATTTTATCAAGTAAAAATAATTAAGAGTTCTGTTTGGTCGAAGCTTATTAAGAAACAATCATAACTTCAAGCTAATTTAAACTATCTAATTTTACTCTTAATTTATTTTAATCTTGCTTTTAATTAACTTTGACTTGGATGCCTCTCAGCTTTCATTATATTGGAAAGTTTGACTTACTCTACTCACATTTACCTCCAAAATTGAAATGAAGAAGAAGGAATTTTAGAAAACATTTTATAGGATAATTTTAATGGTTAATTCCTAAATGGAACCAAGATACAAAGTCGCACCTCTCTTGACAATCTGGAGACTCATTACCCCTATTTGATAAAAGACCCTGTACGCGTTTGGTTGGTGGCGACTGATGAGTAACGAGTCAAATGATTGATGCGGCAATTTGCAGGCGGTGAATGAATCTCTCTCTCTCTTTTTAATCTTGAATAAAAAAAATGGCTGCGGTCTTAGACGGAGATGGTACAATACTTTGCCAGATCAAAGAGAGACTTTTTTTATGTTGACACTTTTATGTCTTCTAAAAAATTTTGATAGATAATCCTACTTTCACAATATATTTTTATAGAATTATTTACATTTTTTTATTGTGCTCTAGGCAAGGTGCCGTATACATAAGCAGCCTATATATATTATAGTTAAACTTCATTTTTATTTGTAGATTTTATTAAATAATAAGATAGAATTTGGTAATATGATATTTTAGACATTAATTATAATTTTTAAGATAAATTTTAAATTGATTAGGAGATAGATCATAATAATTTGATTTAACTTTTTATTTTTGTTGGATTCTGCCGAATAAAAACAATTTTTAGCTTCTCTTTTATTAAAAAGTGGAGATAAAATAATTCGTTTAAAATTAAAGCACTTTCCCGTAACGTGAATATGGGCGAGTTATTATTACATAGTTGTGATGAAAAAATGAGGTGATTAACAATTTTCCATGAATTTTATCACGGATCATTGGACCACATTTTTGTTACGAAAAGAAGGTGAACGAGACACCTGGCACCCCAACAAAAACAAGAGGGTCAACTAAGATGTTAAGGCTATCGCCATCAAGCGGAAATTTTTATTTCAAAGGTTATAACGTGTAAGCACCTGCAAATATGATTTTCTCACACAAAAATGGTCATTTCTACGTACAAAACACGGGAAATGTGACCCATTCATGACATGGTGAATACATAATAGTGGCCATGTGATAATTAAAACCCACTTTATTTGACCAATCATTTAAATTTGAAGGGTTCCCATTTCCACGCACGCCCTCTCTCTTCTTGGCTCTTGGCTATGTACGGTGAGACACGAGTTGGCCCACAAATGGGGCTTCGGTTTTTACCATATTAATTAAAAACTACATCACTGCACTACATGCCCACCTAATTTTTCATAAAACAAAATAAATAAATAAATAAAGCACTGCTGACAAGTTTAAAAACTTGCCCTTCCTGCGATATTTGTTTCGATTTTTTGTCTGAGCCTAAATTAATCTTGTGCTACACATATTCTAGCTATTGGCTTTTTAATCATTTTACATTTATTTGATCTGAACCGGAAACATTTGGTTACATGTTATGAGCTTTGATGTATCCCATTGAGTCTGGCATTTAAAACGCTAGTTAACTCGTCTTAACGATGACATAAAATTATAGATTTAATTTTTTACTTTAAAAAGTTTTCAAGTTGATTTTATTTTTTGGCTTTTCGAGTCAAATTTTATTTAGATAATGCTTAGGGCTAGGGTTGTTAATTGAGTAAACGAGCTAAGTTTACCTTGTGTTTAAATTCGGTTCAATTAGTTCGAAGTTCGTTCGAACTCAATTCGAGATCGAATGAGTTTTGAGCAAACATGATCAAAATCGGCTCGAATATTTTTTATGTTATTCGAACTTAAATTAATGCTTTATTAATAAATTGTATAATTGACGAATTATTAATACTTGTATTAGTTTAGTTAATTTTATACTCTAAAGTAATAAAAATTATATATTTGTCAATTTAAGTGTCAAAGAGGACAATATATACTAATGTAATATAACTTTTTTAATTAAATTTAAAATTTATGTAAATAATTCCAAGTTGGCTTGGAATCAAGTGAGTTGACTCCGCTTTATCACCCGTAGGTCAACTTTTAAGTTATCTACTATCAATACGAAGTAATAAAATTATTAGTTAATTATCTCAGGAAATATGATAAAGATCATCTCGTAAAGGATATTTTAACTGTTTATTACTTTGACTAGGAAGTTTAATTATGATAATCATGGAGCCTTATATATAACATGGAGTATACTCAAAATATCATTCATAACATAAAATAAAAAACGTAAAAAAAATTACAATACAAACAAGTGTGGAAGTAAGCTATAGTTTCAAAATTCGTTTTTGTCGTGCTCAGTGGCTTGTCAAGCTAAATTTTATAAATGATTTTAAAATAATTGATTCTTCGAATTATATATTAAAAATTCTTAAACAATATTATTTTTTTATATTAGCTTATTTAATTTTTAAAAATAATTAAATCATGTATTTGTCAATTTTAAATATTAAAAGAGCAATAAATATAAATTTTATATAATTTATTATTTATATAATAAAAAATTTAATATAAATAACTCTGAGTCAGCTCTGAATTGACTACACTCCATAACATATCCAGTTTAGTCTTAATTTTGACTTTTAAACTCTGTGGTACGATACTTATATGTGATGCAGTGCATCTACTTGTGTATTTTATTTTATGAGTCATATAATATTAAGAATAGGTTTTTAATTAAAATTTAAATGGAACTTTCAGGATTAAAATTTAATGTATTATTGAATTTTGCTAAGATAGGTTTATGAGTTATTTTGTAAAGACGACTTCTTCGTTGTAAATTTTTAAATTGTTTGATGAATTATAACAGGCCGAGAGCACCAATTATTTTATTCTCCCATTTTACTGTTTTTTCGTTCAATTTTATCTATTCTTTCTTAATTTTTAGTTCAATCTTTTCCCCACGAATAATGCAACCTTGCATCACAATCTCTTCTTTCTAGTGAAGAAAAATGTCACTTGTATAACTTTCAAATCCACAACATTAAATTATTCTATTTAGAGGCTGTGGTTCTCATCACTGGTGGCCATGTTTCTCGTGGGAATAAACCAAGCTTCCATGATGCCTACAACGTGCTTCACTCCACTCCACTAAAATCATCAACTATGACCAATAGAATATATGTTCATACATAAGTGGACAAAATAAAACTGAATTCAATGATCAGATTTCTCAAGCTGCGATTTAACTAAATATTTTATGGCACAAAATATCACATATAGAAAAGGTTGTGAGCATGCAATACTTTAACGTGGTTTCAAGGAAACATTAGTGTGTCTATATATATATATATATATATATATATAGGATTGGCTAGCCTATCTGGGCCGTCAGATCTAATTTAGCGGCTCAGATCTGTTTTTTAAAAAACCCTAATCCTAACCCTCCACCCTCCAACTGCCGCCGCCGCCGCCCTCGCCGCTGCAGCCGCCGCTCGCCGCGCCGCCGCAGCTGCCCTCGCCGCGCCGCTGCAGCTGCCCTCGCCACCCTCAGCAGCGGCGGTGCCACCCTTCGCCGCACCCACGTCCATGGCACCGCCGCCGTCACCGCACCCGTCCGCGTCGGCCGAGGAGCAAGGGCGGCGCTGGCAGGCGAGGTCGGGCGGCAACGCGGGGACAACCCTGGCAGTGGCGGGGTCGCGCGGCAACGCGGCGACAACCCACGCCCGTGGACGGCGGCGAGCGACGGTGGCGAAGAGGGCGGGGTCGCGCGGCGGCGGCGACAGCGGCCCGGCGGCGGCGGCGGTGACAGCGGCCCGGCGGCGGCGGCGGCAACAGCGGCCCGGCGGCGGCGGCGGTGCATGGGAGGAGGGGAGGGGTTAGGGTTTTAAGAAGAAGAAATCTGGACCGTCCTTATGATCGGACGGTCCAGATTTGGGGCGACCCCAGGTTACCCAACCCCTATATATATATATATATATCTATAGGCGTGCTACGGTGCGCTACATGAAAATACAGCGCAACAAATCTGGGCCGTTGGATGAAAATCCAACGGCCCAGATATAATTTTTTTTTACCCACTCATCCTACCACTGTTCACGCCGCCCCGCCCCCGGTCGGCCCCGGCCCCGTCCCGCCTCCAGCCGCAGCCCTCCCCCCACCTGCCCTGGTTCCCCCCGCTCGCAGCCTTCCCCCGACCTCCCCTGTTTCCCCTGCCCCTCCGCCCGCCTCTTCCGTCGCCTCGCCCCCACCCGACCCTACCCACTGTTGTAAGAAGAGGCGAGACGGCGTAAGAGGCGGGGCGGAGGGGGCAGGGGGAAACAGGGGAGGTCAGGGGAAGGCTGCGAGCGGGGGAACCAGGGCAGGTGGGGGAGGGCTGCGGCTGGAGGCGGGACGGGGCCGGGGCCGACGGGGCGGGGCGGCGCCAACGGGGCGGCGTGAACAGTGGTAGGATGAGTGGGTAAAAAATTATATCTGGGCCGTTGGACGGCCCAGATTTGTTGCGCTGTATTTTCATGTGGAGCACTGTAGCACGCCCTATATATATATATATATAGAGAAATGATATGGTGCGCTGCCCACTGTTGGCAGCGCACCATACGCTGCTAATTGTGGGCCGTTGGATCTGATCCAACGGCCCACAGCAGCCCTCCAAACTCCCCCTTACCCACCCACCCACCCACCATCTCCATGCTCCGGCCGGCCTCCGCACGACCGCCGACAGCCGCGGCCTCACCGCCACCCGCGACCGACCCCTCACGACCGCCGCCCGCCGTGGCCGAGCCCGCCCCCAACCGCCGCCCCCGCCCCGCCGGCCTCCCCTGCCCCCGACCCGCCAGCCTCCCATGCCCCCGCCAAGCTCTCCCTCGCCGGCCGCCCCTGCCCCTGCTGGCTGCCACCCTGCCCTCGCCCCGCCGTCCTGCCCTGCCACCCACTCGCAGCCGCCGGCCCATCCCCCCTCCCCGCACTCAGCTGCTGCCTCCCCGCCCCCCACGTTCCCACCCCCGTCCCCCGCCCTCGCCCCTGCCTCCGCTCGCAGCCGCCGCCCCCACCCCCGCGATCCCCTCACCCACGCCGCCGCGGCAATCGCCCCCTCCCCCACCCTGCCGCCCCCTCCCCCCCCGGCGGGCGGCCGGCGACGACGTCGCCGGTAGTTGGGTGGGGGAGTAAAACAGAGGGGGCAGTAAAACAGGGGAGGGTATTAGTGTAATTAAAATTTTACTCGGTCACGACTCGAGTCAAGTTTTTATTACGAAATAATTTTTTTAAAAATAAATTAATTTCATAATAAAAACTCGACTAAGGCCCGATTCGAGTCAATATGACGAATTAAATTTAAAAAATAAAAAAATAATTTTGCTATACGGGACCGAGTCAAGTTTTTATTACAAAATAAATTAAAAATAATAAAATAATTTCGTAACAATAACTTCACTCTATCCTGACGCGAGTCAATATTACGAAACTAATTTTTAAAAAAAGTAAAATAATTATGTAATAAAAACTTAATTCGTAATTATCTTATTTTTTAAAAATTAGTTTCATAATATTGACTCGCGTCAGGATAGAGTGAATTTATTGTTACGAAATTATTTTATTATTTTTAATTTATTTTGTAATAAAAACTTGACTCGAATAGGGATCGAATTAAGTTTTTATTAAAAATAATTATGTAAAATAATTGTGTAATAAAAACTTGACTCAATCCTGTTTTATAACTCTATCGCGCAGGATCGAGTCAACTTTTTATAACAAAATAAATTTTAAAAAAATAAAATAATTTGGTAATAAAAACTTGACTTAAGAAGTGAGCGAGTCTAAGTTTTTATTAATTTATTTTATTTTTTTAAAATTTATTTTGTTATAAAAAATTGACTCGATCCTGGGCGAGATCGAGTCAACTTTTTATTACAAAATTATCTTATATTTTTTTAAATTTATTTCATAGTATTAAAAACTTGACTCAAGAAATGAGCGAGTCAAGTTTTTATTACCAAATTATTTAATTTTTTTAAAATTTATTTTGTAATTAAAACTTGACTCGATCCCACCCGGGAGCGAGTCAAGTTTTTATTACGAATTTGCCATCGCCCCTTCCACCCCGCCCTCCTCCACCCGCCCCTATTTTTTCGCGCCACCGTCGGCGGTGCCGTTGGTGACGCCGGCGTGGGGTTGGGGCGAAACGGGCGGAGAGGGGGAGGGAAACGGGGTGGCAGGGGGAGACGGCGCGGGGTGGCGGCGAAACTGGGGGAGGGGGTTGAAACAGGGCAGGGGGAGGGGTTGAAACAGGGCAAGGGAGGGGGTTGAAACAGGGCAGGGGGGAGGGGAAGCTGCGCCGGGGGGGGGGGTGTGTGGGTGAAGTGCGGCCTTGGCAGAGCGGTCGGATGGGCACCCGACGGCGGCAGCGGGGCGGGGGCGGGGGCGGGGGAAGGTGGAAACAGGGAGGGGGCAAAGGCGACCGGTGGGGGGGGAACAGGGCGGGCGGGGGCGCGGCAAGGGCGGGGCCGGGCGACGGGGGACGGCGACGCCCAGGGGGTGATGGCGGGGGTGCGACGGCGAGGCGCGGGGGTGCGATGGCGAGGCGCGGGGGGGCGGTGATGCCCGCGGAGGGGGGCGGAATCCGGTGGGGGGGGGGGGAAACGACTGGGAGAGGGCGCGGCAAGGGGGGCGGGGGCGCGGCAAGTGCGGCGCCGGGGCAGCAAGGGCACGGCGACGGGCGGGGCAGCGGCGCTGCCGGATCGGCGGTGTCGGGCTGGCGGGAGGAAGAAGCGGGAAAGGGAGCGGGTTGTTTGGGGGCGTAGAAGGATGGGGGAGCCGTTGGATTTCGATCCAACGGCTCCCCTTTAATACGCTGCCTATGCGCTGCCAATCAAGGCAGCGCATAGGAGCATTCCTCTCTCTATATATATATATATGCTCGCGTAATCTCCATCCTTTTTCCTATTTGTCTTTTTTGAGAGAGCTATGGCCTTTTTGGGTATCAAGAAACATTTTTTAATGGGCTAACTCATCTGTCGAGTGTACATAAGGCCAGAAATAGGCAAGAACCGAGAAGGACGGTGAAGACGCAGGGGAAATTGGGAATGGTGATCAAATTTAGTACCTGCCCTTAGTAATATTCAAATGCTGGTTATGTACTTCAGAGATTATAAAATTAAGGATCCCATGGATTAGAGAAATTTAGCACATGCCCATCATATAATTTTAATGTTGTTTGTGTTATATTTAGACAATACAAATAAAAGTGCACCATGGTTGGACGTTTATGCCTATGGCAATGACCGATAAATTTCTGCCTTGACAGTTAAAATCATTTCTGCGTTTCAATAAAAACTTCATTTTGTGGAGTACATGAAGGATATGATTGTGGATCTTCATCCGTCTGATTTTTCATCCTTTCAAAACTATTCTATAACAAATGATGATACTTGTTGGAGTTAAAGGGATGAAATATATTAAAAAAATTGATATAAAAAAATATGAATAGGAGGATAATTTAATACAACAATGCAACTTAATTACACGAGGAAGAACTTTGAGAGAATATAAATAAAGCACCGTGAGGATATACTAATGTATTTCCGTTACGGAGTCTTAACTTGTGAGCTTAAACTCAATATGATAACTCGAACACTTTTACACAGACTTTGAAACTTTCTCTACACTCTTTTACGTTAATAAGTTCATCTAATACACTTTTTATAATCATATATATATTCAATGTTAACTCTTGATATTCTTTTATACGTAAGCTTGACTTTAGTATTAGTTATTGAATTATAACGACAATTATATAATGAAGGTATTTTATCTATATAAAAAAATTGCATCTATATATATATATATAATTTAAATGGGGTGACCAAATATAAAAGCTAATGATATTCTTATATTTGCAGTAAGCTATAACTAATATTAAGCTTCCTCGTATTAAAATTAAGATTACTTTCCAACAATAATTAGAACAAAAAAAAACTAAGGTCAACTAAGGATCCGTTCGTTTATTATCACCAAATATAAAAGCTAATGATATTCTTATATTTGCAGTAAGCTATAACTAATATAAAAGCTTCCTCGTATTAAAATTAAGATTACTTTCCAACAATAATTAGAACAAAAAAAAACTAAGGTCAACTAAGGATCCGTTTGTTTATCATCATAATAATGTAAATGATACGAAAATTTTAAAATAGTCCTTATCAAAAATAGATATATTTAATATATTTTTTATTAAAATAATATTAAATTAATTATTTTATATATAAATTAAGTATGATTATATCCACGAGAGCACAAAATAATTATGCTTATCTTGAGTAGTTCACCCATGTGCTCTTAAATGAACCAAAATATATTTCTCTATTTTCTTATCTTAATAGATAAGAAAAAGAAGGAAAAAAAATTTTCTATCATTGAAGAGTGTTAGGTAGGCCAAACAAAATAATCATGATTAATTTAAATACAAATTATATTATAAAAGTATTATTTTAAAAAATATATATATATATATATTAATTTCAATAAATTAATTATTTTAAATTTTTATGTTATTTATATTTTTTATGTTAATTAAATGGAGTCTAATTTTTAAAATAAAGACATGTAACAAAATAAGGAGTCATAAGTAATCTTTCTAATTTATGAAAGTGATAACTATTCATCAAAAAGGTCGGTCAAACACACTGTGTCAACCAACAGAAAGTCTCTGGTCTACTTTGGCGGTCGAGTTCAAAATATTATATTTTTTCAAAGTAAAACAATATAATATTTTAATTCAATCATTGCTTGTAAATTACACATGAAAAATTAGACTCGTAACCGAGCTTATTAACACATGGCCTTAAAAAAAAAAAATTCAACTAGGGATCCAATCTCGATGAAAAGATAAGAGATGGACGGTCACTTTAATCTAGATTAAATATTTTTTAACCATAAATATCTTAATTTTTTTAACAAAAATAAGATTAATTTTATTTTATTTTTATATAGACATGTTTTATATGTGCTCTGCACTTGAGAGAATTACGGAGAGAGTCCCTTTATGTGTGCGAAATAAAGTGAGTTGATAAAACAAAGAATCCAAATAACTTTTTACTCGACTACATATCAGATCAAAACCCAGTCGTCTCTATTTGGTTAGTATAAAATATAGACAAAAGATATAAAAAATTTAAATAATCAATTTTACTAAAATAGTATATATGTAATATAATTTTAAGAAAAATTAGTATATTATATGTTATATTAAAATTAATCATGATTATTATTAAATGGGTCACCATCTGGTCTTCTAATTTTTCTTATTTCTTGAGATTAAAAGAAGAAGAAAATTAATCGCATATAATAGGTGATCTACTTAGAAGTAAAAATGATTATTTTATGCACATATTTAGACTTAACCATATTTAATGGATATACAAAATAACTTACTCAATATTACTTTATATATATAATATATTAAATATATCTACTTTTAGTAAAGTTGAGTGTTTAAAAATTCATGTTGTTTGTTCTAGTTTTACATTAACCCAACCGGCCTTTAATAAATATTGACGATGAAGCATTTTCTTTCTTATTAAATTACTTATATGTGACTCATAAGTTCTTAATTGACAGATCCAGTTCAGATATAATGCTGTTCTAACATTTGAAATGTCATCAACTATATACAAATCATATTCTAAAGTCTAATTTCCCAATTTTATTACCTTAGACCTCCAATGATCAAAACAATATGATTAATCCATCTCAAAACATCAAAACATAATTAAATAACTCATGAGCAATAATTAAGTACACATTTTCAAGCTATTCAAACAGAATCAATTTATCGATATAAAATACCTATTTCATATTGAAAATTCATCGATTAATACAGTAATTGGGCAGCCAAGCTTTAATAAAATGAAAATTTTTGATCCTCAAATGTCCGCAAAGCAATATTGTGGAACTCTCAAGGGGGACACATAAAGAATAAATTGATATTTTTAATGATTTTAATTAATTATTTCTACTACACGTAATAAAAAATTAATAATAACTTCTAATGATTTCCTTAAAATAACTAGAGTTATCAATTTCATCACTATGAAATATCATTAGTATGAAAGCCGACCACGAGCAATCGAAAGATAATAATATACCATACATGTTAAATATGCACAAGTGCATTTTTTTAGATTAAAAGTAATCCTTAATCCGACATACACTCACACTCACGTTTCCCGTAAAATTAAACTCCCCATTCCTAATCAACAAAAACTCCCTATTCCTAATCAACAAATCTCAATGCCATTACACTATTGCACATCTATCGAACCCAACAACTTGCAAATATTGGTTCAAAATAAGTCATTTTTAAAGCATCAAAACATAATAAAATAAACAATAAGCTATAATTTTTGATTAAAAGTAATCCTTAATCCAACATACACTCACACTCACGTTTCCCATAAAATTAAACTCCCCATTCCTAATCAACAAAAACTCCCTATTCCTAATCAACAAATCTCAATGCCATTACACTATTGCACATCTATTGAACCCAACAACTTGCAAATATTGGTTCAAAGTAAGTCATTTTTAAAGCATCAAAACATAATAAAAGAAACAATAAGCTATAATTTGGTATGCATTATTATGTCATTCAAGCAGAGTTCATAAAAAGATAAATAATCTTCATAATTTTTTAAATCAATATAACCAGTACAAGGGGATCAAATTCATGTTAAACTTTTCATATATATATATATATATATGTATATAATATTAAAAAATATTTAAATTAGATACGAATTAGGGTGATTTGATCGGGATCTATCAAATAGGTATCATTTTATAAAATTATATGTTATAATTATTAAAAAAATTATATTTATATTAAAATTTTATATTATTTTAATCAATCAAATCGAATTAAATTCATATGTAAAATGGGTTTGGCAGATTTAAATCCACGTGATGAAATAAATAAAACTAATATAATCTTAACGTATTCGAATATAAAATTTTCAATTAAAATGGAATATAAATATAGCTGTATCCTATCATTATTTACTCCTACCCCTCCCTCGAGGAAATAGCGATGGGTCGACCATAAAAATGAGGTGAAACATTGATTGTTCCCATACACGGTTGGTCGGTAGCCACGACTGCGACTTCCTTACACGTATAAATAATAGACACCCCTCTTCTTCTGCTGCACCACGAGCCCCCGACCTCTTCAACCTCTTCGACAACTCATTCACTTCTCTCTGCCTCTTCGACTTCCCATTCTTCCATCGCCCCAACTCGTCACTCTTCCATGGATTCGGCGACGTCCATGAAGCTCTCCCGCTCGACCTCATGTCAGCTCTCTTCCATGGGAAGGCCGACACCAATTCCTCGTCACTTCTGTCTTCCACCTCTGCGCTCATCTCCGACATTAGTCATCAAGACCATCAGCTGCTTCTCACCCTCCTCACCACCTCTGTTGCTGTCCTCGTCGGCTGCGCCGTTTTCTTTGTGCTCTGGCGCCGGTCGTCGTCGTCCGGCGGCGTCAAGCACGGCGTGGCGCCGGCGGAGCTGGTGAGGCATTCGGCGGTGAAGCGGCAGGCGGAACCGGTGGCTGAGCTTGGGAAGAAGAAGGTCACCATCTTCTACGGAACTCAAACTGGTACTGCTGAGGGCTTTGCCAAGGTACCCATTTTTGTTCTTCGATTGTTTTTTGTTCCTCTATTTTTTTATTTTTTTGTGTGTGTTTGCTGCTTGAGTTTGATTTTTCTCTGTTCGTTCCATTTGATTACCAGGCGCTTGCAGAGGAGGCCAAGGCTCGCTACGACAAGGCTACTTTCAAAGTTGTTGATCTTGTACGTATCATGTTGATCATTTTTAGTTGAATCAATTATTAACGTATATGAGGAATTATGAGTTTGATCATGTGCAAATTTATTTACATTTTACAGGAAGATTATGCGGATGAGGATGAAGAGTACGAAGAGAAGATGCAGAAAGAGTCCATAGCTTTCTTCTTCCTAGCAACGTAAATTGACCAGCCAACTTTGTGCCTCTGATATGATTTGTTATCAATTTTTGGGTCTTGGTCTTGATATATGTATGTTTGATGGATTAAATAGGTACGGGGATGGTGAACCAACCGACAACGCTGCCAGGTTTTATAAATGGTTTGTGGAGGGTGAGCGCAAGGGGGACTGCCTTAAGAACATGAAATATGGTGTTTTTGGGCTTGGCAACAAACAATACGAGCACTTTAACAAGGTAATTTCATTACAATAAAACTAGAAATCTCTATTCCTTTTTTTAAACATGTATTGATGATGGCTGCCATTTTCTGTTCCTTGTCAACCAGATAGCCAAGGTGGTAGATGAAATCCTAGCCGAACAGGGTATGAATTTGAATCCTCTTTTTTTAAAGAATGTTGATATTCTGAACGAGTTACTTATTTGTTTCTGAATTGGTATTCGTTATCTAAGGCGAACATTATTGATTGACCTGAAAATTGAGTATTTAGCTCAGTTAATAATCGTTTAGCGGCCAATAAGATAATTTGATGCGAAGGAACGCTCAATCTTTAATAATCTTGTGCTTTTAAGCACCCTGGCCTAGCCTTCTTTTTATTTCTTTTGAATTGTCATAATTTAAGCTTGTTGAGCTTTATTTCTGATGCTTGAATGGGGATCTTTTCTACAGGAGCAAAGCGTCTTGTTCCTGTTGGCCTTGGTGATGATGATCAGTGCATGGAAGATGACTTTACTGCCTGGTAACTATAATCTCAACTTCTCTTATTCACGTCTAATAATCAACTTCCATTGTATTTTTGTGGAGTCTGATGTCTGCCTTTCGTCATTTCCTTAGGCGAGAATTGGTGTGGCCAGAGTTGGATCAGTTGCTCCGGGATGAAAATGACGTGTCTGGTGCTTCCGCTACTTACACAGCTACTATTCCAGAGTACAGAGTTGTATTTTATGATCATGAAGATTCAACTCTTCAGAAAAATAAGTCAATCTCTGCAAATGGCTATGCTTCCTACGACATACAAAACCCCTGCCCGTATGATAACATGATTATTATGTGTTTGTGTTAGAATTACTTGTGGCAATTTGTTCTTTATGCTCATTTGTTATGCTTTTTGTGTACAGAGCAAATGTGGCTGCGAGGAGGGAACTTCACACTCCAGCTTCAGACCGATCATGCACTCATCTGGAATTTGACATTTCTGGAACTGGCCTTCGGTAAGTTCTACATGATCCCGATGAATTCAGATCAGGCACTTGGCATCAATTTAATTGATGGCACTGCTTTAGTCATTGTAGTTAGCTGTTTTTAGACTCATTTTATCATCTAGAAATGGTGAAATTTGTTTAAAATTGCACCAAAGTTGATATCGTTGGTGTCACTTCCTTTTCCAGATATGAAACCGGAGACCATGTTGGTGTATATGCTGAAAATGGCATTGAAACAGTTGAAGAAGCTGAAAGACTTTTAGGCATGGCACCAGATACACTTTTCTCCATTCATACAGACAAAGAGGATGGTGCACCACTTAGTGGAAGCGCCTTGCCTCCTCCCTTTCCATCTCCCTGCAGTTTAAGAACTGCCCTTACCAAATATGCAGATCTCCTTAATTGCCCCAAAAAGGTCTGTATTTTTTGGCCTTACATGAGCTTTGTAATCTTGTAAGATAACATCAAATTTACTTACATGTCTCCTGATTAATTTGTTTGTGCAGGCTGCACTAGTTGCATTAGCATCTTATGCTTCTGATACCAATGAAGCTGAGAGACTGCGGTTCCTTGCATCTCCTTCTGGAAAGGTACTAAAATCTCTCAAATAATATGTCCCTTGTTTGTATTGTGAGCTTTATGTATTAATTTTGATTGGGGAACTATTAAATTTTGTGGAATAAAATCAATGTCGACTTCGACCCTAGCCTAGCCAAAATAAAAAAGGTGGTACTGATGATAATGATGATTTTGATAGCGTTCTTGAGGTCTTAATTAAATCTACGTTTTGATGTTGCAGGATGAATATTCTCAATGGATAGTTGCAAGCCAGAGAAGCTTACTCGAAATCATGAATGAATTTCCCTCTGCGAAACCCCCTCTTGGTGTTTTCTTCGCAGCAATAGCACCTCGCTTACAGCCTAGATTCTACTCAATATCTTCTTCGTCAACGTGAGTTACATAAATTCTTTTAGTTTTTGTTCTTTATGAAATCAATCTGCCTTCTGGTCTTATTTTTCTGGTTCATCTGTCTCAGAATTTCGCCTACTAGGATTCATGTTACTTGTGCCTTAGTCAATGACCCAACTCCAATTGGAAGGATTCACAAAGGCATTTGCTCTACTTGGATGAAGGTAATCTTTTCACTTTACATCACATAATCTTTTGGTAGCGTAGGAAGTGTTAGATAAATTTCTGAAGTGCTTGAGATGTTTGTTTAATTACTGGTCTGATTAATTGTGCAGAATGCAACGCCTATGGAAGAAAGCTCCAACTGTAGTTCTGCTCCTATATTTGTTAGGCAATCAAATTTCAAGTTGCCAACTGATCCTTCTCTGCCAATTATCATGATTGGCCCTGGAACGGGTTTGGCACCATTCAGGGGATTTTTGCATGTGAGTACACCATCTCTGCACTCACCTTATTTCGAAGCATATTTGCATCATGAAATTCAATAACTTATGGGATGTTCAATTAAAAAATTTTCAGGAAAGGTTGGCCATGAAAAATGCAGGCAAAAACCTTGGTCCAGCGGTTCTTTACTTTGGATGCAGAAACAGCAAAATGGTTAGGGAACTATTGCTTTTTTCTTGAGTATAATTCTTGAGAATCTAGAAAATGACCCGTTAGTTCTTTATCATACAGGATTTCATTTATGAAGATGAGCTTCATGGATTTGTTGAGTCTGGAGGAGTGCTTTCTGAGCTTGATTGTTGCTATCTCAAGAGAAGGACCTACCAAAGAATATGTACAACAAAAGATGTCCCAGAAGGTAGTGATGCATTTCAAATTTTTCTTCCTTCTTGTAGTGGTGCCATGTTTTGTAAAAATGGTCTCTAACAAATATATTTGATGATAATCGATATACAACAGGCCTCAGACATATGGAAAATGATCTCCCAAGGTGGTTACATATATGTATGTGGTGATGCCAAAGGCATGGCCAAGGATGTTCACAAGGTTCTTCACGCAATCGTTCAAGAGCAGGTATGTGAAACTTCCGTTTTGTTACATCTAAACCCGCTTGCATGATGAAACTTTGATTGATGTGCTTCATATCAGCTGTTATTGTTCTATACATTCTAATTGGTCCTCCTTGAATGGTGCTTTAGGGTGCATTGGATGGTTCCAAGGCAGAGAGTTTTATAAAGAATATCCAGAACGAGGGGCGATACCTACGTGATGTGTGGTGACCGTCCTACTCCGCATTCAAGAACAAATATATTGAAATACCTTATTCTTTGGCACATCAAATGTATTGATGTGCGCATTTATTGATGTATTTTGTAAAGCTAAGTTGAGGAAAAGGAGAAAATAAAAAGCTTGAGCTTCGCAACAGATCAATATATGAAATGAATTTTCTTAATAAGAGCAGATTTTTATACTGGCTCATTAAGTATCTCACCAGCATGAAATAAATCTATTATATTTTACATGGTTAAATCCTTCCATCACCAGTAATCACCACAGGAACAGCTTCCACCCTTGAAATGGTGGAACCGTTTGTTATCTCTAACAATAATCTCCCTGTCCTCAATCTTGGTCAGGATCTTAACCCAGCTGTGACAATCACCACAGATCCGAAGGTTCTTCATGATCCGCAAGGTCCTCCCAGCAGGAGTGCTAATCAACCCATAAGCAATCGCCAGCCTCTCACTGTGGTGAAGCAGTGCCTTCTCCTTGGCCTTCCTCTCAACATCATGAACTACAAACCTAGTATCCGGCACATACCCAGCCTCCTTCACCTCCTCGTTCACTTCCCGTAGCTTATCATAAGTCTCGCGCTTCTTCGGATTGCTACTAGTGCTTCTTCTTCTCTGCTTCCTATCCGTATTCACTGCCAGTTTTTTTGATTCGTTGACCTTCCCACAGCTGCCAAGAAGCTCGGCAAAGCTGGCATAGTGCTCGGCCGTGGGAACAATGCCGTAATCTTCACACATTGATCGGAAATGCATACGCCCCTCTTCCACCAATTTGAGCATTCTACAAGCATTCAAAACACACATCAAGGTTCGCGCGTCGGGCGGATTTCCATCCCTTTTCATACGCCTCCAAAGTTGCAACGCATCATCACATTTGCCGCAATCCACCAGCCCGCTCATGAGCGTATTCCATGTCTCGACAGTTCTCTCGCTCATTTCCTCAAACACTTGAGTGGCAAGCTCTAACCGCCCCGAATCCACATAAACTGCGAGTAATTCTTCGTATAAACGTGTTGGGACGCCTCGTTTTCGATACAATCGCTTGATCGATTCGTGAACCGTTCTTCCGACATGGGCCATGTCGGAACCCCGGCAAGCTTGGAGCAGCAAGACGAGGTGGTCATCAATGCATTCCCCCCGCTCTACTAGACCCTCCATAACTTGGAGTGCACCACTTAGATCACCATTTTTGAATAGATCAGAGATTTCACTATTTTTGAATAGACCGGAGATTTCGTTGCTCCCAGAGGGAGACACCGCGGACAAGCAAACCGGGGAGGCTCCAAGCTCGGTATTGAAACTGGGAGGCAGTGATCTTCCACAGACGAGAAGGATGGGCAGTGTTGTTCTCTTGGAGGGGAAAGAGGGAGTGGTTGATTGGGGTTGAGAGATGGAGGAGAGAAGGTGCGAAGAGCCGAAGGTGGCATTGCCCGAATCATTGATGGTATGAGGATGAGCAAGAAGACGACCAGCGGCCGAGTTACGAATTTTGGGGTGATTTTATTTTATAAAAAAAAATCATATTATATATTAAAGATATTTTTTAAAATTTTTTGTTCATAGTAGGACTTATTATTTTTTTAAAAAATTTGTATTTATTTAATTTGATTGGATTAGATACATGTTTAGCATATCTAAATTTATTGCAAAAAAAAATATTTTTTCCACACCTTAAAAATATAGTGCTAATAAAAATATCAATTTTATCTGCCTTTTCTTCACGCCAATTTTTGTAATAAATAAAAATTAGAAATTTTTTCCATATTTAGAGGTTTGTCGATGAGAATATTTTTTAATTTTATAAATTTATCTCTCCATCAAGAAGAATGGAGAAACTTTTTTTCACTAGTTTTTTCTCGGCCATATTTTATACCAAGTATTAAGATTAAGGAATAAGTTTAAAAAATTAATGCAAATTTTTTTTCAAAATCTCCATATATATATATATATATAAATAAAATAAACGCATCCCTAATTCTAAATACTCAAAACATATACATACGTGGGCTCTAAGTATTGTGGATGCGGAAGGCATTTGGACTTGGATGATCAATTGTTCGAGCTTGATTCTAGTCCCGATTAGGTCGAAACATGTGTGATCAAATTTGACCTGATCTTCGTCTCAAAATAAACAAACCAAATAAGGACAAAATAACATCATCCGAACAAATGTTCGATTGAGTGTTGACATAATTGATGAACTAATTGTGACAGCCCGACTTCAAAGACCATCACTAAACTTATAATAAAAAGCAAATAAACTTCAGACCATGGCGTTAACTTGTGATTCTTGTTCATAAACAAATGAAGTTGTGATTCTACCCACACAGAGGAGAACTCTTTAAATAGGGGTTGCCCAATACTTTGATTAGTCCAATTTTTATATTGATCTCATTCTGATCATGATCTCATTCATCTTAATAAATAAACAAGTGCTAGCACGCTCAGATTAGTTTATGAGACCACTCCTCATACAAAGCAACAAATGGCGATCTTAAAGCTTGCATGGTTTTCAAATTAACGTTTCCTTGAACATGATCAAACCAAAATTTCAAATATCGTCGAGATAAAAGGGTATATTTAGTTCAAACCGAGGTACAATTGGATTCTAAAATTATAAGCAAAATTTTTTATAATATATTTGAAAATAATTTATGTGTTGATCAATACTTAATTAAATACGGTTTAAAATACATTAATTTTTAACAAAAAAAATCAGGTTTTACGTACAAAAATACTGGATTAAAAAAAGATAACAAGGGTGATTTAACTGTGGGTATGGTTGATTTAAAACCAAATTGAATCTATTGACATAACAAATTTAACTAGTATAAAAATGCACATCAATGACCACAGTTTTGCAACTGGTTATTCTGGTCTCTAATTTGAAATCGGCAAGCGACAGGCTTGAAACAAATAAAATTTGTGACTAGTATGTGACAGCTAATGCGGTCGCAAATTTTGTTGCCACTTTAGCAACCATTGTAGCGGCCATACATTTGTATCCATTAATGCCCGTCATTGCCTCTGATCGCTTAGGCCTCAGTTACTTTTGCGACCGAATTAGCAATTGTTGTTTTAAAATTTTGAAACGGCAAACCTGGTGATGTCAACTCCAATTCTGGTCCACTTACCTTGATGAGCGTTTGCTCCACTGGATTAAGGAGTTAAAGACCCGCAAGTAGGACCGACAAACATAAATGATTAAATTACAACGAGAGATCAGATTTGAAACTTAGGAGAGAGTGCGGTGGATGAGGAAGGAGGCTAAGGCTAGGGATCGACACCTCAACAAGTTATTTGATGAGAGGGAGTGGCACACAAAGAAAGTGGCGGATACGGGAAGCTAATAGATGAGATAAGTTCATGATTTGTTAGACGTTTTGTATGATTTAAAGATTCTCGCCATGGCCCTAACGAACCAAGTTCATCGCATGCGGACTGACTTGATCCTCTTACATGATTATTTCTCATTTTGATGATATAAATGATTTTATATTTATCGTATTTGACGTTGGTTTGTATTTGATAAATAATTTTTATTCGTATGGATACGTGGCATCTTAAAAATTTATTGTTAACAATTATCATTTTTTAATGTTTAATAGAGAATTATAAAATAAAATAAATATAATTTCTTCCTATTTTTTAGTATTTGTGATGGATTTGTGACCGGCTTGCAATCGCTTTGAGACCGAAAATGTGGTTGCAAACATTTGCAAACAGTATAAAACCAATTTATCACCGAATTTGCAATAGTGTATTTGCAACCAATATAGTGGTTCCAAAATATACAACCAAAATAAGACGGATATATACGGTTTCTAAATTTGCGAGCGGAGAGCTTTTCCATGGCTAATTTTATTAGCAATCCCGCTTCTACAATTGGCTTTTCTGGTCATAATGACTATTAGCTACTGGAAAATAAGCCTTTAGCGACCGCATCCGGGGTCATTGATGTGCATTTTTCTATTAGTGTTTAACCTAATTATGCTCGCCCCTAATTATGTAATACATCATCAATTCTATCCGTTTATTGGGTATGACTTAGTTGGTGGCATTTTCACCGTTTGAGAAACAGAAAAAGGTTTCAATAGTTAATACTTTCAACATTTTAGACGAAAGCATAATAAACACCCATTCCAATCCTTGAAGACATCAAATTTCCATTCACCTCTTATTTTAGAAAGAACTTTTTTTGGGTCAGTTGGATCCCATTCTCTTTAGCCAGGGCACTGTAAAGTCAACGATAATCCCAATCCTTGAAAATGTAAATTTTAATATTTTTCATCCAAATTCTGGGATAATTAAGTCATTATAAAAAAATGCCTTTAAATTGTGTGTATATATATATATATATATATATATATATATATCACCTTTTAATCATAATTTTCTCAAAAAAAAAAACCACAGAAAAGAGAGGGACAAAAGAAGTAGCCAAAACAACACTAGGGAACACCCCTTTGCCGGCCCCTCTCCAATTCCTCACCCGCTCGCTCCCTTCCAAAGCCTAAACTCTGCCGGCCACTTTTTGGGTTTTCTTCACTCTTTTTTTATAAACACCACAAATCCTACTACTACCACCCCATATACACACTTATGTTTCGCTAACATATATACGCAGACCCACTCCTTCCCTGTTTTATACCTCTTCTTTGTATTAGCCAGCAGCTCCGCTACGCTTACATGGCAAAGGTTTCGCAGATGAGTGACAGGAATGTTGGTTCTGGTATGGATGGAAAAGTCAAGCCCAAAGCCAAGAGGAGTCGGAAGAGTGTGCCTAGAGATGCTCCTCCTCAACGTAGCTCCATTTTCCGTGGTGTCACTAGGTAGAATTCATGGCTATCTTTGGGTGGGTTTTGTAGCTATGTTCAAAGTTGTGTGGGTGCTTATGAATATTATGATTGAACATTCATTTATAGGCACCGGTGGACAGGGAGATACGAAGCACACTTGTGGGATAAGAACTGTTGGAACGAGTCACAGAGGAAGAAGGGAAGACAAGGTTTGCTGTTATTGGCATTTACCATTTTTTCATCACTAATTTCATGTTGGTTTTGGCTAACTGCTTCTCTTCTTGTTTTAAATTTTGATTCGGATGGATTGGATCCAATCAACGTTGATCACTGCAGTCTATCTTGGTGAGTTCTCAATCAAGAGCGTAGTGTTAGATTTGGTTTTGGAAAAGGGAAGGAAGTTTTATATGTTGAGATGGGCAATGGTATCTGATATGCTTAATATTATATAGGATGAGCTTCAAAGAATCTGCACTGTTGTGGGTTTTTCAAAAGAATACTTGCAATATTTGATCTTGTACTTGTTGGTTTTTATTGGCTTGAGTGTGTTGCTAGTGTGATCTTGTCATGAGGACGGCTGTCTCTTCTGCTCGACATGATCACATTCTTTGTTTTTTCAATTTTTGCAGGAGCTTATGACGATGAAGAAGCAGCAGCACATGCCTATGACTTGGCTGCATTAAAGTACTGGGGTCAGGATACCAATCTCAACTTCCCGGTACTACTTTCCTACTCTGCTTTTCCAAACTTTTTGTCCTCTTTTTTCTCTCTTAAAGTTCATTTTAAATATGATCAAAAAAATTTTAATTTCATTTTTCTTGATATGGGTTTTCTAATTTACATCAGTTATCAACGTACCTTGATGAGTTGAAAGAAATCGAAGGCCAAACAAAGGAGGAATATATTGGATCTCTTAGAAGGTAAGACTATGCCTAATAATTTCTCATTATTGAAGCAAATAAACAAACAGTGAGTCATATTTTTACTATCTATCTGCAATTCTCAGGAAAAGCAGCGGATTTTCTCGTGGTGTCTCAAAGTACAGAGGAGTGGCCAGGTTTATACCTTTTTTTAAAAAGTTGTTTTTTTCCCGGTTATGAATTAGTCAAAATGGGCATAACAACAATCCCTTAATCCAAGCCATAAAAATATGAACCGGTTTATAGTTTCATTGTTCAATGCATGAACAATAAAACAATCATAACACTTATGTTTGCGATTGGCCAATGCAGACACCACCACAATGGTAGATGGGAAGCTAGAATCGGAAGAGTTTTCGGCAACAAGTACCTCTACCTCGGAACATATGGTAACCACAAAAACACATCCAAAGCTTGACCTAATTCTATTGGCATCTCATTAAACTGAACTCTAGAATCAAATTCACGTGATATCACGCTAAACAAATCATTTAAAGGAGCAAGCTGTATACTTTGATGTCTGCTGTTGAAAAACAATGTCATAGATAAGCATTGTCTAGTGGGGAGCGTGGACACGCCATGTATGGTCAGGTTTCACGCTTTGGTCGGACGTCTTGTTCGTGCATCTACAAGAGGTTTAGGTGGAAAATGTCCATCTTGTGTTGTGACACACTTCGTGGCGTGCATGACTATTGAAATCGGCATTCTTGAGCGATGTGTTTTCCCCAGTTTTGGTATGGGTCGTTGGTTCTTAAACAAAACTCGCGTTTAAGCAGCGTTGGGAGATTGTCAATTTGAGCATGTCAATCATGAATATGGTATTAGTTATTGGTTGTTGGGAGGCCAACTTCCCCAACGCCTTCTCATCACTCCAATTTTTTCCTCCCCCTTCAACTGTTTGTTTGTTTCCAAGCCTTAAATTTCTGAGCTTAGATGGACCATGAAAAATTGGGCATTAGTAGAGGGATGGGGCCATGTGGGAACTAGTTTTGGTAAATTTTTTAAAAAGCCATAGTTTAATAGGCTACTGGGTATTTTTGCATCATGCGAAAGACTTTTATTTTACAAATAAATTTTTATTCAATAATGAGATATACTATAATGATCTAATATGTTAAAGATACAATCCAATTTTAAAGATAAGACTCTTACCGGATGAAGAGATAGATTTTAATAATTTAGTTTATATTTTTTAAAATTTTGTGATATTTAATTGGTTGAATATTATACTTTTTATTATAGAGTGATTTTTGACTCTTTTATTAATACGAGTAGATTACAAACTATCAATTATCACCTAATGCATAACCCTAATAAAAGGAAATATATGGTAAGATGCCATGTGTAGAAAATGTCACTTGTGTAATTGAAAAAAGGAAAATAATGTGAGAGAAAAATAGGTCAATACTACAAATCATAACAAAGTAAAAAGTTTATAATATGAAAAGAAAATGAAAAAACTAGAAAAAATAAAATAGGAAACATTTTTATTGACATATTTCAAATGGTGTAAAATGTTATAATATGCAATTATTTTCTTTTTTTATACATACCAAAATTTTATTAATTTCTATAGAATGATATAGCTTTTATAACGTATAACTACTCCCCTCTTTAGATAGATACAAATTAATAAATATTTTATTTTATGTAAGTTACATATTTTTTCTCAACGATTACTTGTCATTGATAATTTTAACTGTCTACATATTACGCAATTAAGCAACTAGTTATACTCATATAATTAAGTTATGATTATTCTGATGATGATTCATGATAGCATTAAAACCTCTCCTCGCAAAGACTATATAATTGGACATTGATGTAAAACTTATATATATATGAACCATATTTAACTCCGCCTGGGAGCGACGCCAGTGGAGACGCCGTGTGTCACCACCGTTAGGAATCGACGGCACGGCGTCTCCACCAGCGTTCTCGCGGGCGGAGCTAAAATTTTTTCTATATATATATATATAAAACAGCTTCTCAAAGTTTCTTGTTAATTTTTTTTTTGTTAGTAAAAAGGTTCTGGAGTGCAATGCGTGTTTTTTTATATGCAGCAACGGAGGAAGAAGCTGCAACGGCCTATGACATGGCGGCCATTGAGTACCGAGGGCTTAACGCCGTTACCAACTTCAACCTCAGCCGTTACATCAAGTGGCTTCGACCCAACCCCAACAATCCATGTCCGGCTCCCGAATCCAGCCCTGACCCGAACCACAATTTCGGGCCAGGTACGGTTCACTTCGAGGGCATTGAGTTGGCTAGGACGAGTGAAGCTCAAGTCGGCTCGCCCAGGGCAGCTTCCTCTGCTCTCGGCCTCCTACTCAAGTCTTCCAAATTTAAGGAAATGCTGGAACAGACATCATCAGAGGGATCTGGATCCCCTTCAACACCAGCAACCGAGTTGGATGAGTCGTCTCCCGTGTCCGACAACCAGCCCCGGTGCAGCTTCCCCGACGATATTCAAACCTACTTCGAGTGCCACCATTCGAGCAGCTACTCGGAAAGGGATGACATTATCTTTGGAGACCTCGACTCGTTCATGCCACTAATCCTTACCGAAGAGGAGCTGCATGGGTGATGATAATCGACCAACTCAGTGAGCGGAGACGACTCGGTGTGTGTATATGGGCAACTCAAAGGGGGCTTAGATACATATACTTGGCAGGATGCGATATTTGCTAATTTTGACTGGTGTAGAATAGGACTAATGGACATTTTTTATTTCAAACGAATAGAAGTCCTGCTTAATATCCTTTTTGTTTTTCTATCTATGTTTATTTTGCTGTTGATCCTCAAAAATAAACCTTAAAGAAAAAGATTAATGATTTTTTAAATAGTTGTCATAATTATTATTATATGATTATTTTCAGTAAAATAAAATATATGGACGGTTGGAGCTAGAAAATTTATGGACGGCAAGACTTCATGGCCAGGAGTGATTTTCATTACGTACGTGCCCAATTAAAAGAAAGCATGCGTTTAATTGACACATCAATAAAAGACAACATGCTAATATTTTTTCCCCCAAAGTTCGGTAGAAGTTGTAGTCATCACATCACCGGTGATGACATTTCATTTTCTTTAGGGAACTCATGATATTTCATTAGTTTAGTCTCTGAAAGATTCGGAAGACGACTAGTGCATGTCATGAGAATTCATCTTTTGCAAAAGACAGACGAAGGATCCAAACAAGGATAAAGGGAAAAACAAAAACAATCAGGTAGATCACAACAACTGTATTTTTCCAAACTTCAATGGAAAATGTATTTTTATCGCAAATGAAAAATCAAAAGTACATGAAGAATTGTGTGAGATCCCTCAATTGCACCTGTATGTGAATCAAAATTAACAGATTAGTGGGATTAGTTTTTTAATGGTGAATCAAGATTCACCATCAGCCACAATTTATCTAGTGATTCTTAATTGCACATGTATTTGAATTAAGATTAACGGATTACTAAGATTAATTTTTTAAGTGCAACTTATATTCACATAATTTTTATACGATTCAAAATTCATCCCAAAAAAATATATTAATCAGATTATACACATCTCACTCATGCAAATTTGATTCACAGGCTTATATACCTAAATAATAATAAAAAATCACTCTAAATTTACAACTTACACTCACTAACGAGTGTAATCTTATTTATAATAAATTAACAATGAAATACTATTTATATTATCAATTTACTTTAACCATATAAATTAGATTCACAGTCCTCTTCACTAATCCTCTTTTAACATCAATCAATGCAAACCTCCACTTAGTTTCACTCAAATTTCAGCCATTAGTTCGAACCTCCGCATAGTTCCACCCAAACTTCAACTTGGTCATAGATAAATCACACAAGTTCATGTCTATGAATACGGGTTCAAGTGACATTTCACCCTTAACTACAACTCAAACCTCCACTTAATTTCACTCACGCTTCATCTCAATCATTTAGTTCGGGTCTATGAAAAGTGACGAATGCCTTGTGAAGACGACTTATAGGAGAAGAAGAGAGGTCGAATAGCCAAGCACATAGGAAAAGAGTGGCCGGGAATATGTGCCAAAATTTTGAACGGGAATCTTCTGACTATAAAGAATTACTCTCCTTCAACCATATCCCACGAAGAGGTCGACAATATAGATCCTATTGCCCTAGCATCCACTGTCAAATCATAAAAGTAAACCTCTTCAGATAGCCAAAAAATCTCTTCAGATAGCCTAAAACCAAGTTGTAATAATTATTTATTAATTATTATCAAATAATAGGCTAACAATAGCTTCGCCCTTGGCTCTAACCTGAATAATACGTATAGTTACGGCCTTGTACACTCATGTTCATAATATGGAACGCTTGTATAATAACACATGTATATTACCTTCTCCAAGAAATAAAAAACAAAAGCAAAATAAAAAAACGAAAACAAAACATTGTTTAAATACAATGACAAATCATATTACAAAACAATAATAATTCGACTTCAAATTTAAAATCAGCCAAAATCTAATTCTTGCGGCTCTAAAGAAGTGAGTTAAGGTCGCAAAAGCCTTTCGCTGCTCATATTTATTTACAGTCATTTCCGAAGTAAAATTAGTTTAAACAGAGGATCTGATTATAGCCAAATAACCACTGGGATAATAGATAAATTGCATTTTCCAGCTAACAGGAAGTGGCACCGATTAGTAAATTATCCAGCTTTTGCCTTGACACAAAAACCATTTAAGAAATAATTTTCCTTTGTTTAATATGACGCCAATTTTCAGTACGTTGGACAAAATACTGAAAATGATCAAACTGGCTTTTGAACTTATGAATTCAAATAATTTTGTTTTCACATAGTAAGTAGTTGAACCAAGGGAAAAATAATTCTGGAACAACTTGTGATATAGACAAACCCTTCCAATTGGCTCCTATGAACAATAAGAGGACACAATCAGAAAAATTACAAGTCTGAAAATGGATATCTATACTAAAACCCTACCTGTTTTAGTCTTCAAAATCACCAGCATTTTCCAGTAAATAATTAGCAGCTAATTCTTCATTCCTGTCACACGCTAGAAATGCTTCTATCACTGAAGATCTGTCAAATCCCATGGCCTCGAGCTGGATAAACAAGTAATATCCCTCAAAATTATATTCTTAAGACATTTAAATATTTCTAGAGCCATTTTCACACATCATGTAAAGAGAGTTTCAGATCCCACTCACTCTCTCAATTGCCTCCTGCTCGGCAGGTGTCATACTGATGGCATGAGGCATATCCTGATCCGCAGGTTCAAAAACATCCCTACACGCGTGATTTAGTTCAAAATTATTTAGGAATTTAGAGCCTCCAATTTGCAGGGATTAAGCAGTCTAAACATTATATATATATATATATATATATATATATGTATGTATGTATGAGCTTTTTATCAGAAAAAGGAGGATTCTTTTATATTACATACCTAATTACCAGAAAAGGAAACAAAATACAAATTGTCTAAAATATCCCCACTTACAAAACTTTAAAAAAAAGCTTTAAGTGGGCGGTTGGTTGGAGGCCTGTGGCTGGCGGCCACCGTCCAACTGCCCCACGGGGGTGGGATTTGGCTGCCGAAACCATGTGCAGCCAGATCTGGGCTGTCCCGCTTCAAATGGCCGCTGCCGCGGCGCTGCGGCCAGATCTGGCCACCTATGGCCTGACTGCTGCTTGCTTTTTTTAAAAAAGATTTTTTTACAATAAGGGTAGATTTATCATTATAATAAAATTTTCCTTTTCCTAGTAATTAGGTATAATTTTTCCACCACCTAGTAATATAAAAATCCTCCTTTTTCTGGTAAAAAGCTCTATATATATAGTCAAATTTTCAGTGTATTGGCTGGAATAAAAAACATTTACAACAAGCCAACAAAACATCGAAAAAGCACAGACTATTCACTCACCCTTCTGCACCTTCAACTGGTTCATTAATCAACTGAAGAAATTCAGTATGATGCTCCTGAATCAATCTCAGAAGTTGAGGGTTCTGCTTGCTTAACTCTTGAAGCATAGGCTGCAATATAAGTCCCCAAACATTAAAAACTCGACTTCCCATATTTACATGATAGACAAATGGTAGTTAAACAAGTAAAACCCAACTGCAATGAAATTGATGGCAGAACAAAAAATATGACCCAGGTATCACTACCTGAAGAATCTGTGGATTTGCTTGAACCATAGACCGCAAAGCTTGGAACTAGACACCAGAAAAAAATGTGAGACCTAGCAGCTAAAATATGTAGCATAAAAACCCAACATTTGCATAAAATGACGTGTTACACCAATAACATCTTGTATGTAACCATTGGCACCAATACTATCTTGACAAGGGTTCAACTAAATTCCAGAGGAAGCCAACATAATGTATACTATTCTCCTCTGAATTGAAAGACGGAGAACACATACAAGAATTCACACTGCCCCACATCATGTTACAAAGTAACTAGACGTCTAATGTTTACAACTAACATGATAAAGATTAAAAGGAACGTGCACTTCATTGAAGTACATAAATGACCTAAACAAAGAGCTTATTCCCAATAGCTGGAAATAAATCACCCAAGCATAAGCCATTTTCCTAAATGTTATAAATAGGAGCATCAGTATTACACTAAAGCAACTCAAGAAAGACAGCCAAGCTAACGAACAATAAGCATCACTCCAAATAGACAGCATACCTGTGGATTATCTCGAAGAAAATCAAGAGAACCACCAGAAGCAGCACCATCAGAACTTAGACCACCCTAAAACAAAGTAACTCCCAACTTTTACAAACCAAAATAAACTGTTAATAATAAAATAAGCAGAGATAAAAGAATTCACAAACCTGAGGAAATAAATTTAAAGGAGAGGAATTCGGCAATCCAGTGAGAGAAGCTGTTCGTGTGATATTTGATTCTGATGCAAGGTTACCATCTTGATGGGAAGTTTGGTCGCTTGCAACAGGCACAGCAATTTCGGCAGATGCTGGAATACCCTGCGACCAAACACATGTAACAAGTGAGATCAGACAAAAAAAAATAGACCTAGAGACATATGTCATTATGCCTAGGTAGTGATGAATTTTTGTGAATTGTTTGACATACAGAATATAGATACTCCACAGCTCGTTCTGGATTGTTGTAGGCAGCTCGAAGGGCACGCAAGACTGTGTCACGATCCCAGGTTCCACCTCCCATATCCAATATCTGTTGAATTATGCTTTCTAAATTGTCACCAGCAACCAGATTGGATGCAGCTTGACCATAAGTATCAGAAGGGTTACTGCAATTGAATTAAAACAAAAAAATTACACAATTATGTTCAAAGTAAAGATCACATAGGCTAACATACTTCATGATGGAAATTTTTAAGTAGATGTGACGTTTGAAACAGATTAATATCCTATCCATTTCATAAACAACTACAACGAATTACTGAATGGATTTAACAATGCAAAGCAGTGACAAAAACCAGTAAGATGAGACACAAAGAAATCTTCATAATTATAAAAAAAATGAAAACTTACATATACCAAAAGATGTAGGAAATTTAAAATACTAAACCACAAACTCAGCCTGCAAAAAATCATACCAACTTATGACCATCATCACCAATGCATACATCTAAATTATAGGATGGTTTAAAGCAAATTTTGTGTCACCAACTGATTGTTTGTACGTTATAATTAATGATAGGTAACTTGTAAAAGATTAGTTCTTTTTTTTTCAAAAGAAGCTTTTCCTGACAAAACCCTAAGAAAAAAGGAAAGATGAAGAGTTGACATCCTCGCTATATATACATTTTAAAACTGTTTAATAGACATCATGGCAATTGGTGAATGAGAACGATGATATATTTAGCATCTGTTGCAAAGCTAGTGTTAACTGAATATAACTTGCTTCAATAACACGAACAAAATAAAAAAATCCTAAATTTGCTTCGTGGAAGTTCAAGACAATTTTCTCAACTCACGGTGTTTTCACAGCATTTGCTTCAGAAGCACTTGCAAGAGAAGTTGCTGGAGCAGTAGCCACGGCTTGCTTAAGAAAAGGAAAATAAAGGTGTAAATCAACAAGAATTACTGAATGCCTTCGAAAAAAACGTCCCCGTGCAGAAATCACTTTGGGAAAGAGAGGAGGGTGAAAGCTTACTTGAGATGCACTTCCAGAGGCAGTTGATGCTTTACTCTGTATGTAAATACATAAACACAAGAAGTTATGAAAGTTCTACAATATAAACATTACATTCACTTCCACGAGGATATCTCAAACATGGAAAAAAAGCACATGGTTAATCCCCAAATATAGTCTATTCATAGAGTTAATACTATACTAATCTTAATGAGAAAATGCCAAATATCGTCTATTCAAAGAATCTAAATCTATAATATTCAATGTCCTTTTTCTACGCACAAGATTATAGCATGATCATGATTTCCGCCTAAAAGATGGAATGGCGTTCTGAGATACGTGTAAGCAAACAAACTCCATGATGTCATGTTCTATCTCTAACCAATGTGTAATACAAAATGTTCTCTAGAATACTATAAGAAAAAAACAGCAAAGATAATTTAATTCATGCAAATTAACCAATATCAATATACACTTGGCCAATGACTAACAAAATTCAGCGTCCAATATGCCTCGGCAATATTACTAACATATGAATGCACACAATCAGATAATCAGAATCTTTTGCAGGAGTAAATGCCAAAATATAGTAATCAATTCTACAATAAAAAAATGTCCTCCCTCTATATAGAGAGCACTGGTTTTCACAGTTAAGTAAGTAAACACACTCCACAATGACATTTTCGATCCATAACTAACATGTAATATGCAAATTTATCTAGTGAAAGACAAAAAAAATTCATGTCATTGAAACAATATATCACAATACACTTAGGAATACATAGGCCTCGCATTTGTAAAACAGTAAGGAACTCAGACCAAGCATAGATGCCACACAAATTTGTGCCATGGCAACAACATTATTACACACTAGCGATCGACTTGGTGTCACATTGTCAAATAAACTAAACAGGCCTAAATTCCAAGATTAAGCATATAGGAGGCCCATAAAAAACTACCTTGCTAAGCATGACAACAATGAAACCATCTTCAGTGACATTATTGTCAGCCAAAGTAGTGTCATCCTTCAAGACCTTCCCATTGTGGATCAGCAGCTGCTGCCCACAAGGGTACATGTCCTTCCCTTGGGCATCCTCTATGTTCTTCTTCACGGCCATAATCTACACATCCAACTGATAATCATCACCCACTTTTCACATAAAAACTATGGTCAAAATTTCCAAAATTAAAAAATTAAAAATAGAGGGATTTGTGCATACGTGCTCATTGGGACTGACTCGGATCTCAAAGTGGCTGCCCTTGAGGGTTTTCACCGTCAGCTTCATCGCTTGAGAGAAGAGGTATTTGGTGGGAAGGGCCGAACCCTAACTTCAACACGATACGGGCAGACGGCGGCCCTCCGTAAGGCCAGCTTGCATTTATTAGGAGGGGCATGGAAACATGGCATTTTGTGGGGGCCCACCGAGTTTATCCGGGTCTGTGCTGCCGCCAGGTCGATCCAGGCTAAGGACATCAAATTTGACAAGGAAGGGCCTCGGTGCAATGCTTGGAATATATGTTGGAAAAAAAATATGTCCTGAAATATACTGATTATCAACATGGTGCCCCTAATTGCCAATGACAAGAATGCCACCGGATGGACTTTTATCGTCTATAATTCACCGAATGGTATGCTATTTCCGTATTATAAATTGTGTTGAGAAGTTGAGAAGTTGAGTTGGAAGCTGTTCTTTCCAACCTAATCGATATATTGCTGTTCATAGTTTGTCACTTGCTCTCTTTTGGATGAATTGTCAAAGTCTTCGTTGGTATTGTCTTTTCTCCTGGCCAAATGGTATCGTCTAATCCTTTTAAATGTAAAAATCATGATTTACGATCTTATGGGACTCTCGAGATAAAAATGGGTTGATTAACTTTCTTTCAAGATTAACTCTTAATTCACTTCTTATGTATTTAAGTGACAACCTTACGTTTGTTAACTGGAGTCTGACGGTTAGTTTATATTTTCTAGAGTTGTTGCCTTGGAAAAAAAATCATATGTACATAGGAAAAATTTTCTACTAATTTGCGATAAGAAAATATTTCAAAATCACTATAATATATTTAATAATTATGTTCGGGCGTGGAATTTTCGGCCCCATAAATTACACGCTTTGCTTCATGACGGGTTGAATGATTGAGTTCGGTAAGACCAAATGTGCCCTTATTACACACAAAAATTGTGCAAGTAACAAATAAAATGCTATGAGCGAAGAAAGACAGAAGGAATTTTTATGTGGTTCCTTAGGTTCAACTCGAATTCTAAAGTCAGTCCACGGTGGCTTAGTAACCACAAATTCACTATCTTTTTTAATTTTATACTTTACACTAAATGGTAAATTTTACCCTACTTTTAATTGATTTGTGTTTGATAACTTTGACTTCAATGCCTTGATTTGACTCTTTTTAGTCTTTAAATCTTCAAAATAACTTCACCACTGCGTTCGGAGCATCCAAAAATAATAGGGTAGCAAGTTTCATTTTAATCCAAAATCAAGAAAGCCTTAAACTTATTTTTGAAGTAATAGACTGAACTAAACTATTCTGGGTTGATTCAGAACAAATAAATATTAGACTAGGCTGAGTGGCGTGCACATGATTGTAGAGATTTTTGGGTGCACTAGATTGCATGTGGCACACAATGTACTAGTTCAAATCTTGGTTGTGGCAAGTCACGAACACGATTTAGCTTCGCAGTCAGTTCATTAGATAACTCTTCAAGGTCGCAGACGAGCAGGCTTGGAGACACAATCAACGATAAATAGACCCAAGAGATCCGATTACACGGGTGGTTCAACAACGACTTTGGGGTTCTAGCGACAACAGTGAGAGGAGACCGCCAAGAAAGGTTTATCTCGAGTCGATGAGTGGTTTGGAGGTGGTATGGTGGCTGGAAGTGCTTCCAACCGGCGGCAGTGGCGGTGGAAAATTTATGCGAAATTGCTTGTTGGCTGCACTTTGTCGCCAGTTCCTGGCCATGATGATGATTTATTGTGGTGGTACTTGTTCTGAGATTGTATTCGATGACGTTTTCAACTAAGTGTAGGCAATGACGTGGGCTGAGATGGTTTGGGTCGGCCGAGTAGTGGTTAGGAAGATGTTTGTTTGCTACTATTCTGCAACTTCGGTGGACATCTTTTGGGTGACTTTTCTGGTGTGGGTGGCTTCTTATCTGGTGGATCTCAGTCAGTTTTTGTTCTTGGTATTAAGGAGAGCTCAATGGAAGTGATGGTGTGGTTGGCGGTGGCCTAGGTTGGTCGAAGGGAGGGCCCAAAGTTGGTCACTTCTCTACACCTTTTTCTTTTGCTGCTCCAGCGAGCATTTTCTAGGTGATTTTCTGGAGGACTTGTGACTTCTTTGACAATGCTTCTTGGCTTGGGTCCGTATTTAGCAATAATGAGAGTCTCTTTGGAGCAATGTTGAGCCCCCTTTTGTCAGAGTTTTCAAACTCTTATCTTCCCAATTAGTTTCATATTTCATGGCCTAAGATCTTCACAAACTCTCTTTTTATCCTCTTTTTATTTTTATTTTTCCTTATGTTGTGGAGCTATTAAGAACCAAGTCACAAACGGTAGAAAATGTAGAACCCTGTGACTCGAGTCAGAGTTTTACATTAGCGAATTAGTCAGTTCAACCGTCAGTTTGAGTCAAGTCAGTTTCATGAATTGCCTACTGGTTCGAGGCCAACCGCAAGTTATGAGTGATGAGAGTTAAGTGTACTTGAGTATATGATGATAATGTCGGAAAGATTGTGAGAAATGAGTTATCAGTGTATATCAAAGTATGCAGTATATTTTTTATGCATTTGATCACAGTAAATATTTTTATGCCGAATAATGCATTAGGACATCAGTTATAGGGCAATTTGGGTGGGTTATTAGTTATAGAACATGTCATTGTGGCGCTATGGAGTGTAATATATTTTATATGAATTTTTCCTATTTTTATGGATTTTTTAGGATTTATTATGAGTTAGTTATTATTTTTTACTCGAGTTAGATACGAGTCAAGTTTTATTTATGATATTGCCATCGACCCATTTCTTCCCCCCGACACTCTCTTCTTCCCCCAAACCCTCGACGCTGCCCCCTTTGTTCGTCACTGACACCACTCTGTCGTTGATCGACGTTGCCGAGCCGTGTCGTGCCATTGTCGTGCTGCCGCCGAGCGCCCCTGACCGCCAACCAGCCTCTACGACATAAGGGAGCCTCAGTAACACCCTGTTTCGGCTCACCCGTGAACCGACCTGGAAATGTCACCGGCGACCAAACCGTTCGCTAATCTATTGGGTTCGGTTAAGCCGACCCGGATCTGCCCTCGATGTCTCAAGATGGAGATGCAAACATGAAATGCATGGATGAGATGCGTGGGTTCTAACGTATTCCTACATGCATGCTATGATGTGCAAGCAAAAGAAAACCATGCAACGGTAAGAAATTTTTAATTAAAAATTATCCATAACAAGGGTATATAAATATTTTATCAAAATACGATAAAACATGATAATCTACCGTAGCATTCATCATTATCTCTTTCGTTTCAATTTAACCGAGGTTGAACTCCAAACTCACTACTCATTCACATTTATCCATTCATTTCATATCAAGCAATTTATCTAAACAAACACATCAAAATTATCATTCACGTAGCAATAACACACCGTCATTATAGATTACACGCAGCAGGTACATGTGTGCGCGGTTCTGTGCTGCTCCTCCGCAGTCCCGACAGCTTTCATCGCTCGCATTTCTCACCTACATATATATAGAAAAACCGTCAGTAACGAGTGTTACCGGCCTGGAAAATAACTAATATCAATCTGGCACAGGAGAGCAAACTCTCCTGTTGAATCAAAACCATATACTTCCTCAAGAACTCTCATCAGGGCACATACGGGAGCCGTCGCCCTCGGGTCGACAGCGTCCCCCTATCTTTCGCATTCTCATGCCTCAGCCATTTCTCTATCGCTTCTCGCATCAAATCTCATTCCTTTCCGCCCTCTGCACCTTCCATATTACTCCTGGCCTTGAGCACGAAGGCCGAGTACTCTCAGGCAGTCGCCTTCAGTGCCCTTTGAAACCACAAGTCTAGACATGCGCTGCAATGTAGTACCCGTGAACCTCCACACTTCTCCGGGTTTGAGGAACTCAAAGGTGGAGTTGTCAGGATCCCTCGGGAATGAAACGGCCCGCACACCATTCCAGAGCCCACTATCGACACACACGTGCCCGCTCGCGTAGCACGGTAGTCGGATTTCCCTCATTCAATCTCTCACTGAAAACACGAAAACTATACATATATATAGGTCTGGGTTGGGATTTATACAATAGGCCCGAAGGCAACGTGAGCTGGATCTGAAGTTCGAAAACAAACTCGAGGGATCTCATCCTCGAGGGTTATTAATCCGAAAAATCGTTGGCTAAATGGCCCGAGTTAAGTGGGATCCGATAAAACGCCACTTAACTCGTCCTGCACATGATAAATCAAATACACAATAGAATAGCGTAAATCAGAGAACGAGTCCTAAACGGACTTGGTAGAAGCTCCAAACGGGTCCACGCGCCTAGGCGGCGAGCTCCTACACCGTACCTACACAATCAAGCTAAAAACTAACGCCCGCATGATGAATCACACATCCTATAGCATGCACACACAATCAACACAATCACGCATCAATCAACACACATCAACCTATATCAATTCTAGCAAGCCTACTTAGGCTAATTTGCATTAGATCATGATCATTACCTAGTTACCCTAATTTATTTCTTAGCCTCCATTTTTAACACCACTCAATCAAGCAAATTTCATATTTTATCCTTAATTAAATCTACATTTATATATGTTATTATAACATACAATTCACCAATCCTAGCATGCAATTCTAATAATCAATACTTTCAAATAATTAAATTAAAATAAATTATACCTCGCATTGTCAAAAATTGGCGACGGCTAGGGTTTCCGTTTCGTGGCTCGAAACTCGAATTCGGCACCTGAGCGGCGTCCAAAGTCCGATCAGATTGGACCAGGTGCATTCGGCGGATGATCCGGCGAATTTCCCACGAATCCAATTTTTCGGCGGTTCCGGCAGTTTTCCGGCAAGTGTCGACGGTTTTTCGGCAGATTCCGACGGTTTTCCGGCGATGATTTGGGACGGGGCAATCAGGGGGTCTATCGGCACCAGCTCGACGAGCTTGGTCCAAAGGTGGTGTCAAATCAGGGTAGCCGAGGCGGCGATGGCTGTTGACGGGGGCGTCGAAAATGGGCGACAGTGGCGGCGTGCTCCGATTGGGGGTTCCCGGCCGGCCTCGACGGTGTTAAGTGTTTAAAATATATAATATTTCCTCATGTTTTTAATATGATTTTGTACTTCTCGGGTATAAACATTATTAATTAAGTAATATTTTACTTTATTTTTTAGTTAATTAATATTTTATTATATATGCTTAACTTTGATGTTTTAATGCAGAAAAAGATGAATAAATTAAGCTTTGGATTTGATTGGTCATGACACTTGGCGCCACCCAAAGGCTACAATGTATGGTGTTCAATGGAGTCGAACAGTTGGAAATGTGAAGGGACATTATAATTAATTAGATTACGTCGATTTGTGAACACCCTCTTCGAATTCTTGTATCTGCCACTTCTATATAGGGGTGGTCATTTGTTGTTGATCATATCTCATCTCTTGGCTTCAGAGTGTAGTAGAAGAAGTAGTTTTAGTTTTTGTAATTTCTTTCTCTTTTATAATAAAAATTAGTTTCTTTATAATGTTTTCTATTTTTATTATGAAGTAGTCTTTTATTTTGTTCTAGAGAAGAATGGAACTTAACATGATTTAATTGAATTTATTTCAAGCTTTTACTCTTTTATTTAATCGTATTGTTTGAATTATCATATTCTTAATGCTAAGAATAGATTGATCACCTATTTCTTAGATCATGAGGTTTAATTAGATTTCGGAAGAAATTAATTAGATTAGTCATTGGTAGTTCATCATACGACGAGTCTTTTGACTTGTTTGTCGTTGTGGTCAGAAGATACACAACACCGTATGCGATTGTAAGGCAATTCTTAATGCGTTATTTTATTGATTAATCAATTATCACCGGGAGGTAGAATTGAGCAAAATAATAGAAGCATGAAGGAGCGGGAGCCACCATGTCATATAATTATCCTAGATCGACAATCTGAGGGAATAAAAGATAAGAGTAAGATTTGATGAAGATTAAATCCATGTTAAGGGAAATTCGACTCTAGAACGAGTTTTATAATTTTGACTTCGTTTTTAATTTAAAGTTATTACTTAGATTTAGTTAAGTTAGTTATTTTTGTTTTGTTCCCTCATTTTATTTTCTTTAATTAATTTAAGGAAATTCATCTCCCTATGGGACGATACTCGATTTATCATTACATTACTTAGTTTCGACCGTGTATACTTGCACATCATTGAAAATAGTCTAACAACGGCGGTTGGGATGATGGGGGAAACGTCGGCAACGGCGAGGGGGTGGTCGTTGGGGTCCACGATCGGCGGCGGCGGCGACCTGAACGGTGGCAGAATCCGGCTTGGAGTGGCGACGGCCGAGGTGGTTTCGTGCGGGCGATTCCGACGTCGTGGCGAGCGAGATGGTGGCCGGGGTGGGTCGTGGCGGCACGATGACTGCACGGCGGGGCGGGGCGGCGTTAATTGGTGGCTGTACGACGTTGGCGACAACGGCGCATGAGTGCGAGGGCGCGGCGGCGGCTAGAGTTTTGGATGAAGAAGGGTCGGGAGGGAGAAAAGCATCGTACTGGCAGTTTCGTAAATAAGTATTGACTCGATTCCTACTCGAGTCAAAATAATAACTAGTTCGTAATAAATTCTAAAAAAAATCTAGAAAAATATGGAAAAATTCCATAAAATAAAACAAACACAACAACATCCAAATGACATGCTCTATAACTAATAACCCACCTGAATATGATCCAACGCGTCCTAATTCGTCATTCGGCCCTAAAAATATTCTACGATAAAATAAAAATAACAATCAATACTGTATACCTCCATATACTTGATAACCCATTTTTCATCATCTTTCAGGCGTTATCATTGTACACTTGAGCATACATGACCCTCATCGCTCATAACTCACAGCTGGCCTCAGCTCAGCTCGCGGTCCATGAAGCTGACTCGACTCGAACCAACGGTTGAACCGACTGGTTCACTCCCGTAAAACTCTGACTCGAGTCACGGGTTTTACAGCTCGCCCTAGTGTTGCGCTCCCATCGCTGATCCTGTTGCCGGTGACCGTTGCAGCCACCATTCAGTGGCTGCCTCGACGTCGCCGACCTTCCCATGACCTTCCTCGACCGGAGAGGAGCCTAACACTACCCATCCCAGCCAAATCCGATCACCCCACCATAAACCGCTCTTGTTTTGCCCTTTTTTGGCTAGCCGCTACCTCCGCCGACCACATTGGTGCCGTAGACGCATCGGGCTCGCCGAGTCGGTGCCAACGGTACCCCATACCACCTCCATCTTCCAGTAGCCTCTGTCGGCAACAACCATTAGAAAACTGCCAGAATACCACCGGAACCCGCCAAAAATCATATTCGCTGGAATTTGTTAGATCTTCCGCCGAACTCATCCAATCAAACCCGATTGAACTTTGGATGCCGCCATGTGCCGAATTTGAGCTCCAAGAGACACTACAAAACCCTAGCCATCACCAATTGCCAACGATGCGAGGTATAATTACCTCTGATTTAATTATTTAAAATTGATGATTGCCAGCATAACATGCTAGGATTGATGAATTTATATGCTAGATATTTTTATTGTAAATAAAAATAAAATATGAATTGCTAAAGAACTAATTAGGTAAACTAAGTAATTAACGTAATCTAATGCAATGTAGCATAGGAAAACTTACGTGTGATTGATGTATGATGTCGTGTATGTATGCTATAGGATGCTTGATGTATTATTCAGTTAGTGGGCATTAGCGTTTAGTTTGATGTGTAAGTATTGAGTAGGAGCTCGCTACCTAGGCACGAGGACACGCTTGGAGCTTCTGTCAGGTCTGTTTAGGACCTCGATCCCGACTTATTGTTTCATTGTATTGTGATTTGTTTAATAGGTAAGCAGATATGTCGAGTGGTAGATTTATCGTATCCCACTGCACACGGGTCATTTAACCGATCGTATTTCCTGATTAATAACCCTCGAGGATGAGATCTCTCGAGTTTGTTTTCAAAACTTAGATCCAGCTCACAATGCCTTCGGGCCTATTATATCGAAATCTCTACCCAGTCCTATGTATAAGTAGTTTTTGCGTTTTTAATGAGAAGTGTGATGAGAAAAACCGACGGCCACGTTTTGAGATAGGGCGTGTGTTTGTTAAAGTGGGCTTTGTAATTGGTAAGCGCCCACTCCATTCCCGAGGGATCGTGATAATTCCACCTTTGAGTTCTTCAAACCCGGAGAAGTGTGGACATTTATAAGTACTACTGTGTAGCACATGTCTAGACTTATGGCGTAAAAAGATATTGAAGGCGCATACCTGAGAGTACTGGTCTTTGTACTCAGGGCCAAAAGCAACACGGAGGATGTAGAGGGCTGATAGGAAAGAGAATGATTTTCTTGCGCAAAGGGATAATTTAAACGGCCAAGGAAAGAGAAAGATATGGAAAGGGGACGCTGCCGCTCGAGGTCGATGGCTCCCATTACTGCTATTATGAGAGTTATTGAAGAAGAATAATGAAGTTTTTATTAAATAAGAGGGTTAGCTCTCTAGTTTGTTATTAGTTATTTCTAGACTGGTAACACTTGTTATTGATGTCTTTTTATTATATATGCAGGTGAGAATCGCGAGGAATGAGCGTTGTTGGGATTGCAGAGGAGCAGCACTAAACCACGCACACATGTACCTATCAAGTGTATGTGATGATGACGATGTGGATTGAAATGTACAGTTTATGAAATTCTAAATGATATTCTGTGAGATTATTATAAATGTTATGCATGTGAATAGAAATAGAAAGTGGAAAATGAACGGGATGAACTACAAGCAAGGATAACTAGATTGTGAAAAATATGCTATGTTTGGACTATGTTTTCAATTTTTTTATTGTTATATACATATATATTGCTTATCGTTGATAGCAGTGGCCTCTGTTGTACTTTTAAGAGAGACTATGTCCATTTCATTTTTAAAATAGATATTTTTTTTGAACTTTTCATTTATTTGGTTTGTTTATTTACTTATTTCCATATCATGATATATATGTAGGATAACGTTAAACCAAAACATTTCATCCATTCATTGCATGTCGTATTATCATAGTGAGACGCTGAGGGTAAATCTAGGTCGGCTTAACCGAGTCCAGAAAAGTAGTGAACGGTTTGATCGCTAGTAACTTTCCAAGTTGGTTCACGGGCGAACCGAAACGGGGTGTTATTGAAAGTGGTGGGTATTGGTTATCAAACTTGAATAGAGGCAAATATATTCATGTTTATGCCCCTTTAAATTATAAAATCTTCCAACAATCACTATTAAATAATTCTAATAGAATTAAAATACTAGAGAGATGAACATGTAAAATGCTATATATACTTAAGAAGAGTAATTATAAATTTGAAATCAATTAATTAAAAAGAATTTTTAATTGTAATCTTAAAATAAAATTTAAAATTAGAAAATATTTTTTATAAGCTTTGTTATTATTTTTTTATATTGTGTTAAAAATTCACATCTGTTTGCAACGTCCTATTTATTATCACATGCCTTTTATTAACTCACTTAAATTTTCGTGTCTCTTATTATTATTTTCAATCACATTTTCTTATTACGACAATTCATATGTTCTTTATTTTATAATTCTATTTAATCTATATCATTGATTTCTGATGCAATCTAATCGCTATATAATTTTCCCTATAAAATCCGAACTCAAGAAAACTAGTTGGTTGCCCATGCAACGTGTGATATTATATAATTTATAGCTATTTATTATTCTTGTATTTGACAATAATCAAGTGATTTAGATTTTAATATAAATTTAAATTCACTTAGAATATAATACATTTTAATTAAAAGTTTTTCTAAGTACTTATTTGCATTAATTGATTTGTATTATTATCTATAATAATTTATTATATTCTTATCTATTATTTTTATTTTTGAAACTTTATATTATATTATTATTTATCAATTAGGTAGATATTTATCAATTTGTTCATTTCAAAAAATCCGCTCACTGAAGAATTGTTAACTTAAAAAATATGGCATTGGTTTTAGATAAGTTGAATTTTTTACTTTTAATTGTAATAATAAAAGGGTAAAAATATAATGTAATTTATTTTTTATGAATGAGGAATTAAGGATAATATAGTAAAATAATTTGAAGAGTACGACACTGTAATAAAAGTTTTCTATTTATTAAAAGTTTTATGCTGGATAGTTGTCAACATCAAACCGACTAATTAATGCACATATTTCGAATCGATAAATAAACCCTTGTATTGATATTTTTTATATTATCTTATGCGGAGAAAAAAGTTCTATACAACCATGAAAAGTGTGTGTGTGTCTATATATATATATATATATATATATATATAGGAATGTTGTCATGTGCTTCCTTTTTTGGTAGCGTACACCACACTCCTCCCCCCACCCCTCTTTCACGCATGCCGACCACCACAGGCCCCCTCCCCGCGACCCTCGCCCGCGCCTTTGATTCGAGTTGGGAGCGAGCTCCAGCCTTTATCACAACCACTGACCGAGTGCACAACCACCCGACCGAGGTGCACAACCGCCGACCGGAGTTGCACAACCACCGAC
>JAURVB010000125.1:0-165830 GCA_033002965.1 Piper betle | reverse complement strand
ATTCGGGGACGAAATAATTCTAAGTTGGGGAGATTGTAAAGACCCGGAAAAAAAAATTTTAGCTGGTTAAGTATGAATTACCCAGTTAAATTGAAAAGTAATTTCTAATCGGACGATTCTAGTTGAATCAGTCGAGTCGAACACATTAATTAAGTGAACCATACCATTTAAGAGGTTGAGTGAAAAGGTTAAGTGAACCGTGTTAATTACCCAATTACCCGGTTAAAGGAATTATGATGAAAGGGTGCTTCCACAAACCCTAGCCGTCATTTATTCTTTAAAAAAGGAGAAGGGGTCGTTGAACCTAGGAAATACCAATGGATGATGGGGTGTGAGAATTTAATGAAGGGGTCGTTGAACCTAGGAAATACCAATGGATGATGGGGTGTGAGAATTTAATGAAGGGGTCATTGAACCTAGGAAATACCAATGGATGATGGGGTATGAGAATTTAATGGAGGGAATGGTTGAAGTGTATATATATGCAGGAGGAGGGAGTATTTCATCCCTCATCTCCGTCCCAGGCGACCTCCCCATTACTGTGTGAGTATTTCATCCCTCATCTCCGTCCCAGGCGACCTCCCCATTACTGTATTAGGGTTCACGGATCACAGTCAGACGTAATCACAAATCAGGTACGTATAATAGGTAGAACATCGTATTTTCCTTGTTGGTAGCCTAGGTCGGCCTGAGCCCAGATTCGACCACCATGCACGAAGTGCAACCGGGGTTAATGAATTGACTCAGTCCGACACTGGGTCGTGTTATGTGTGTGAATCATGTAATGCATCGATATTGTTTTGGAGTAGTGATAGCCGCCCCATAAAAAGGCTACGGCCGGGGTGAGTGAGGCACAGCGATTCCTCCATCGCACTAGAGTGCAGTGATTGCCGCCCCATAAAAAGGCTACGGCCGGGGTGTGTGAGGCACTGGCACTGAGTGCAGTGATAGCCGCCCCATAAAAAGGCTACGGCCGGGGTGTGTGAGGCACTGGCACTAGAGTTGGCAGTGAGAGCTTCCCCACAAACGGGGCATAGCGATCACCTGAGTGCAGTGATAGCCGCTCCACAAAAAGGCTACGGCCGGGGTGTGCAAGGCATTGGCACTGGAGTGCAGTGATAGCCTCCCCATAAAAAGGCTACGGCCGGGGTGTGCGAGGCACTGGCACTAGAATTGGTAGTGAGAGCTTCCCCACAAACGGGGCATAGCAATCACCCGAGTGCAGTGATAGCTACCCCACAAAAAGGCTACGGCCAGGGTGTGCGAGGCACTGGCACTGGAGACGGTAGTGGTAGCCTCCCCATAAAAAGGCTACGGCCGGGGTGTGCGGATCACAGCGGACACCTCCTCCGCATTGTTTTGGAGTATAGCGGAATCGCTCCACCGCATATTAAAATAAACATAAGGAAATAGTGGAATGTACTTGTTTTGTTTTATCTATTATACTACTTAGTGTTGTAATCACTAATGCGGAATTGCCTCCGCAGGTGTGCAGATACAAGATTAGGTGATTGACATCCAGAGTATGGAGCAAAATAAATATGAGGACTCCTTTTCTTTTAAATTGAGAAATAAGTGTGGCTGCTGGGAAACGGTCCAAGACTGTGGGATGTTTATGTATGTTATTATTTATAAAAAATGTTTGACATAATTACTTACTTTTGAGTAACAACTAGCCAGTTAGGCCCACAATATCGTGAAAAATGGCGGGTCGTTACATTTTGATTTCCTAATCCCTATCATGTTTTCTTTCTTGACAGATTCGTGTTCTTTTTTCACACATAATGTGCACTAAATATTTGAGATTTTTTGCACCTATTTTCCTAATCCCTATCAGTCATTTCCTCTCTTTTTTACTGTTCTTTTAAGTGTATCAATTTGCGAAGTATGTTAATTTTGTTGGGGTCCCTCATCATACGATGGATATGAGAAGACATGCAACTATATGGGAATCGTAAAGACATGGAGTTATTCCAAGAGGTACGAGGAATTCGAGAAGAATTGCTGAAGACCGATGAGTATTTAGTATTTTGGCTCTTAGTATTTACGAGGCTGGTTTTCTTTTCCTATATATAAGTTGTATTGTGAGAGAATAGAATAGGAGAGAGTACAACAGAACTGAGTGTATCATTGTGTGCTTCACTGTGAGGGGTTTTACAGTGAGGCTCTCCCTCTCTTTCTTAGAGGAGGGAGAGCCTCTCCTCATGGTAGCCTCTCCTCATGGTAGCCTCTCCTCATGGAAAGCCTCTCCTCATGGTAGCCTCTCCTCATGGTGTGCTTTGTCCGATGTGTGTATCGGTCCTAACTGGAGTGTGTTCCAGTTAGAGGTTGGTATTCCTAATTGGAGTGTGTTCTAGTTAGAGGTTGGTATTCCTAATTGGAGTGTGTTCCAGTTAGAGGTTGGTGTTCCTAATTGGAGTGTGTTCAAGTTAGAGGTTGCGGTTACAGATCTAGACAGGGTCACCATTGGTGGTGCATGTGAGAGAAAAAGAGAAATTGTTCGTTGTGAGGAGAAGATATGAGTTTAGGTTCTTCGACAATACCAACTGTAGTTTATTTCTTATCCTTCTCTACCTTTTGTCTATGATTTGTAATTGGAAGTAATTTTAGCTCATCTCATATTTTTTGGTTGTGGTTTTATTTCAATTTGAAAGTTTCCACTTTAAATTTGTGTGTCATATATCTTTTATCCTGTATTGGTTTGTCTTGTCAAAACACACACAACATGGTGTTTGGGGATTTTGGTTGTCAAAATCCCAACAAATTTGTTTCTTCATAAGGTATGCAGTTCTGTTCTTACCTTTTGCCTATTGTCATGTTTATGACTTTATGGTAGATAATTATCACATTTCCTCATGGTTATTCTAACTTAAATGTAACTTATATTAAATTTGTATAAAAATAATTTATATTTAAAAAATTTATCTCACTGACCCGTTAATACTCAAATTTACAAAAAGGTTTAAATAAAATTTATATAGGGAACAAGCCATTGTTGAAGTCGATCTGCTGTATTAATTGATCTTCTTATTAAAATATATTAGTTGATCTTCTTACTAAAAATGGTCATTGGAAGTCTGACTTAAAAATTTAAATGTCAGTTTCCTCTCTTATTTTTTTATTTGCTTATTTTTCAATTCTAATACGGACTGCAGGTATGAGAGGGGTTTGTAATTCTCATGGCTATGTTAATTTTGAGATTGTATCAACTGTTTTCATCGATTCTTCAAATAATATAAAACCGAACCTTCGAAGAATGACATTTCTAACCTAAAAGAAGATAGGCCTGTTCTTAAGTATAGACAAAATCAACACTTTTTTAAACTGAAATCAACTCAGTTTAAGCTCGAGGTTTATATAATTAATGAGAGTCCCTTTTATTGACTTTAGGACGAAGCTTACTTTTTTTGTTTAAATTTATACGAAATCATACTTTTGGAGGAACAAAACTAAGAATCCATAAGATAGTTAACTTGCAATCACTAACTCCGATCTTAATAATTTGCAATCTCAATACCTTCAGTTTTTTTTAAAAAAGATTCAGCACTTGCTAGGATCATGGGCCAAACTATGGGGCCATGAATATCCATTCTAAGAACTGGGCCGGGCCTGATTTCTATTGAGTCGTCATCCACGGAGTCATATTCGGGGTCCTCAAACCAGATTTTGCTACCTCGAAGTAACGATAGCTTATGTTTTTAAAATACTTGTGCCGTGGTACTGTGCTTCGGCCTAGCGCCAGGACGCTCTAAGCCGTAGTTTTTTCGGCACCTAGCGCCTAGGCCAACATCCGGATGCAAGAATTCGGTTATGAACCGCAACTGTTCATGTTTTATGTCTTTTCGAATGTTATTTTTTTACACAGTGTAATATAATGGGTTAAGTCATTTTTCGTAGAATCAGGAATTTTTGATACCATTTATAATGATTGAACTCAAAGTGCAACATAATAAGCTAAATCATTTTTTAAAATTAGTTAACCAAATTTAAGATATATATTTCATTCTCATTTATAAAAAAGATATTACCTCAATAGGTATTAAATGTGGGATCAAATTGAGGTATCTCACAATACTTCTTTAGATAATACTTCTTCTTTCTTCATCTCAATAGGTTTTTTAATGATATCTAGAGATTTTGGGTAATCAAAGTTAATTTCAAGGAGTTTTCTTCAAAGATTTTGTAGTGTGACCGGAAGAATATAATCTCTTGTTTGCTACACTCACAGGCAAAGAAAGTCCATTGTATCATGAATACAAATTATCGGTAGAAGACCCTAGTGTAGAGGGTGATAATTTTGTACCTGTTGGCCCATGAGCCTACAGTTGGTAATTTTGTGACTAGCCCGTAGCATGTTAAGGCCCACAATTCCAAATTTTATACCATTCGAGTATCATTTGGCCCATTCAAATTTTTTCCTATTAATACCATTCGATAAAACCCTAAATGTGTGATTTTTTTGCAAAATGTAATTGCAACCCTAACTCCTAATTAAGTTACCTAATGGGGTTTGATACTTCGTTAAACAAGATAATTAAGTGAATCCAGTTCTTTAGTGTTGTGCATATGTTGAGGTTTTGCCTTGCTTTTCATACCAATGGAATCTAATTGTAATTCGGGTTTTATCTTTTGTTAGGATAAGTTGGGTGAGCTCACTGATCTAGGATGCAGAGTTTCACTCATCCAGGACCATAGGACTCCTTTGCTTTATCTCTGCTTGACTTCTTTAGTATCGAGTGTTAATCGTATTTTAGACGTAGGATGACGTCAGTCGCATTTTAATGGATCTCTCCAATGTGGGGCCATCTAGTTGGATTTTTTGCAAGTCTAATAAAACTTGGCTGAGTTCTTGTGATGCTTTTCGAAGGCTAAGCTCCATAAAATATGTTATACAAGTCCCTTCTTAAGCCTATTATAAGTATATAAGTTTTACGTTCAATAGAGTAATGAATGGGTAGTATAAATTGTACTAGTATTCCCTTTAAACCCTTAAGTAATGCAATGTAAGAGGATACTACGTAATGCAGTATATTTTCGAAATTTGTGGTATTTACTTAACAACTGTTTTAAAGTCATCCAAGTACCTTGGCGGGTGTTATATGGAAGTGTGAGGATGTAAGTGTTTTTATAAGTGAAAGTTATCGTGCTTGCATACCAGCCTGTTTTATGTGAAAGTACCCCTACTTACAGCCCTATGAGGCTTTTCTGAATTGACTTAAGTTTTTCTTGGGTAATGAAATACCTATTTGCCAATCTTAAAATATCATTACTTATTTCAAACCAGTAATCAACGTCTTTGATTTGTGACAATTTTTCTTATATCTATGTAGGTAAGGTCCTGTGGCAGGGGCCTCGTGTTATGATTATTTATTTTGTATTTGAACCATTTGTGGATTGTATTATTTTGCAGGCAAGTACCTTGAATTCCTATGAACCATGTATGACTTTGGATCAGGTTGTGTGATGGTTGTTTTACATATGAGTGTTTTTTCTAGATTATATTATTATTATTATTATCACATGGAGCAATAACTTTAGGGTAAAGGCTAACAATTGTCTTTAGAGTATGTAAGCCTCAAAGTCTTGGAACACGATGAGTACTTAAGGTACATGAAACTTATTTGGCTGCAGGTGTTTATGTGTGTGCGCCAGAAAAACATGAATTGGAGAAGCTTATGGTTCTTACCGCATGAAGATCCAGTGTTCGGGTATGATGCCCTGACACTCAATGACACCTCTGTGTTTTATTTACTTTTGCAGGGTATGTGGAATAGGTGGCCATGATCTAGTGTTTACTTTACCATAATTCATCAACATCCAATAATAAGTTACCTAATCCAATAACTGAAACTAAGTATAAGAACCAGATCATGCATCCTCATCTTTTAAGAACTTAACCTTTTAGCTTCATTGGTGGTGTTGCCTCCGTGAAACTTGGAGTTATCATTGAATATAAACTCACTCTCTTAGTTGCAGGGGAGGTGCCGCCTCTCTTGTGGCTTAGAGTACTCACTTAGGGGCCCTAAAATTAAGACCCTTCCTATGTAGTGGGATTTAGTATGCATTGTATAAATTCTAGTAATGTAAAACCCACGATTCGAGTTAGGGTTTTATATTTAGAACCGGTCGGGTCGACCGTTATTTTTTCGAGTTGAGTCAGTTTCAGGACACGTGTACCGAGCCGATGCCAGTCGCGTGTATGAGCTATGAGGGTCATGCGTACCCAAGTATATGATGATAACGTCATGAACACAGCAGAACAGAATGAGTTATCAGATATATGAGAGTATGTCAGTCATTTTTTTTTATTATTTTTATATATAATGGATCGTAGAATTAGTTTTACGCCGTTTATCGCGTTAGGACGCGTTACGGGCATTTTGGGTGGGTTGATAGTTCTAGAGCATATCATTACGATGTTTGGTATTTGTTTGATTTTACGGGATTTTTCCCGATTTTTATGAATTTTTTTTAGGATTTAATACGACTTAGTTATTATACTTGACTCGAGTCGGAGACGAGTCAAGTAATATTTACGAGTTTGCCACTACACACACCCTCGACTTTTTCCTTTCTTCTTCCCCAAACCCTCGCCCGCGCCGCCCCTGTTCGCGCGCCACCGCCGCCGCTGTCGGCGCCACCACTGTCAGCGCCGCCGGGCCGTCGACCGACGCCGCCCAGCTCGGCGACGACGTCGCCCTGCCGCCCGGACTAGGTCCGGCCCCCATCGGACCGCCGCGACGCGAGGAAACCACGCCACGACGCCGCGGCCGCGTTGCGTTTCCGTCGCCAATCCCGCTGCCGGCGACCGTCGCAGCCGTCATCCAGTGGTCGCCTCAGCACCACCGACCACCCAGCGACCCTCCCCGACCGGAACGGAGGGCATCGCCGCCCTGGCCGGCCGGATTTAGCGACCCAACGCCGCCACTCTGTTTTGGCTGTTTTCCGGCGAGCCGCCTCCTCCGTTGGCCGCGTCGACCTCGTAGATGAGTCGGGCTCGTCGAGCCGGTTCCGAGGGTACCCTACATGACCCCTATCCAGCTAGTAGATACCACCGGCAATGGGTTGCCGGAAAACCACCGGAAGTCACCGGAAAACCGCCAGCAACTGCCGGAAAACCGCCGGAAAATTGGAATTTTTGGAATTCGCCGGAATTCACCGGATCTTCCGCGGGGCACACCCGGTGGAGCCCGATCGAGCTTTGGACGCCGAGGAGCGCCGAATTCGAGCTCCGAGGCGCGCGACGGAACCCTAACCGTCGCCGATTGCCGACGACGTGAGGTATAATTACCTCCGATTGATTTCTTTAAAATTGATTATGATTGTTAGTATAACATGCTAAAATTAAATAATTGTCATGATAAACATATGAGTATGAGTGTAGTGATGATTGCATGATGCAATTAATTGAGAATGAATAGGGAGTGATTTAATGAGGTAGATCGAGTTGAGCATGATAATTGTGTGTGATGTGATTAATGACTAATTAGGGATGAAATGATAAGTTACATGATGAGATTAAGTGTGAATGAAGGTTCAGTGATCTAATGAAGTAGATCAGGTCAGAGCATGATAAGTGACCACGGCATAAGTTATAGACACGTAATAAAATTAGTATGAATAAGATGAGCTAGGATTAATTAATTTTTATGATTTTCTGATTGTTATGTTGATGGATGCTTGCATTGTGATTGTGATGTTATTGAGTTTGATGCATCATTTAGTTAGCGGGCGTTAGTATTTAGTTTTGATGTGTAGGTACGGAGTAGGAGCTCGCCGCCTAGGCGCGATGACACGCTTGGAGCTTCCACCAGGTCCGTTTAGGACTCGTCTTGTTTTACGCTTTTCTATTGTATGTTTATGTTATTATTTGCAGGACGGGTTAAGTGGTGTTTTATTGGATCCCACTTAACTCGGGTCATTTAACCGAATATTTTCCGGATTAATAACCCCTCGAGGATGAGATCCCTCGAGGATGATTTCGAAAACAAGATCCACCACAAGTTGCCTTCGGGCCTATTATATAAATCCCTTCCCAGGCCTATATATATAGTTTTATCGAGTTTTCAGTGAGACGAGAGTTGGAGAAACCGACTGCACGTACCATGCAGAGGATGCCGTGACAGTCAAAGCGGGCTCTGGATTAGTGCCAGCGGACTGTTCCATTCCCGAGGGATCCTGACAACTCCGCGTTTGAGTTCCTCACACCCGGAGAACGTGGAGGTTTACGGGTACTGTTTAGTACAGCGCATGTCCGGACTTGTGGTTCAAAGGGTACTAAAGGCGACTGCCTAAGAGTACTCGGCCTTCGTGCTCAAGGCCAGGAGAGATATGGAGGTTCGGAGAGGGCTTAGGATAAAGTTTCATGAGAAGTACTGAAAAAGAAGTGCTGAGAGTAGCACAGTACCAGCAGCAGAGCAGTAAGTTCGGGATGCTACCGGGTCTGCAGCCCAGTGGCTCCTCAGTAGTGCCCTTCAGAGTGTTCTTGAGGAAGTATATGGTTTTCTTTCAGATGAGAGTTTGCTCTCATAGCCAGTTTGTTATAGTTATTTTATTTTTCGGACCAGTAACACTTGTTACTGACGTGTTTTTATACTACATGTAGGTAATAATCACGAGTTGCAGAAGCCAGCTTGGACGGAGGAGCACTGTAGTCGCTTGCACACATGTCAGTTGATTGAGCGTTTATATTTTATTTATGATGCTATTATATTGTGAATGTTGTGAAATGCTAAGATATGATTAAATGTTTGAGACACGATGATGTGACATGATTAAATGTTAAGACACGATAGAATGTGAACATGATCAGAGATGCACAGCGGAAGCGTAGTGGGTGGAAACCCCAGCTTCAGAATGAATTCCTAATATATTAGATTTTGTGTGAATGAAATCATGGATGCATGTGTATATATTTATACATATATATTATTTTGATAGGGTGGGCCCATAATTGCACTTTTAGGGGAGACCCTGTTAGTTTTACTTCAGAATTTTCATCGATTTTGCTCGTAATTGTGATGGTGTGAAATTTAATTTGTATGCCATTCATGTAGTGCCATGTTAGGATTTTGTGCATGCATTCATTCATGACAGAACGTATCTTCATCTTAAGACGCCGAGATTGGATCCGCACGAGTTAGGTTCGCATTAGTCGACCTAACCGGGGCCTGTAACATGCCGGTTCGGTTCACGAGCGTGAACCGGATTTGGGGTGTTACAAGTAAGGTGTCTTGCCATAAGACTTCTTGAGGGTTAAGATCCACTTTAGTAAAGTTTGTATGCAGTAATCTAATGAATCACTTTCAAAATTATAATATCACTATTTGGTCTATCTTTAGGCCAAATTTAGGGTGTTACAATGCAATTTCTAGTATCGCTCTTATATTTTTCCAACAATTTCAATACAAAATTACCATGGAATTTTCTTGATGGTTATTGATAAGACTGTGAAACCCAAGAAATTTATCGGAAAGGATTTTAAGAGATGGTAAAAATGGATGATTTTTTGGTTGAAAACTCTAAAAATTTTCTACACTGTGCTTAAATTTGAGGACAATGTTGATGATCATGAACCTGGTAGAACAACAAGTATAGAAAAATTTGAGAAGGATGAATACTTGTCTCATGGGCAGATTTTAAGTGCTCTTGATGATAAATTATATAGCCTCTATTTTGAAAATAGTTCATTTAAGGAGTTGTGGGAGTCCTTAGAGAAAAAGTATGGAAAATAGGACATAGGGGATGAAAAGTGTGTTGTGGGAGAGTACTTTGACTTCAAAATAGTAGAGGAGAAATTTGTACATAAGCAAGCACATGAAATTCATAACCTTGTATCTAAAATTGTACCCAAAGAGATTCTAATTGATAAAAGACTACAAGTTTCAGCCCTTATTGACAAGTTTCTCCTTCATGGAATAATTTCAAAGTCAATCTCAAACATAGAAGAGAAGCTTTGACAATAAATAACTTGATGTTTTCTATTTAAATTGAAGAGAAACATAGAGAGCAAAGTAAGAAATTTCTTGCTTCTACTACTAGTGAGGTTGACCAAATGCGAATATTTTTCAAAGAAAAAAGCTAAACTTGAAGAGGAAAAATTCAAAAAGGGTGAAAGATGCTATGTGGAAAAAGCAAAAAAGTGACAAAGCTTGTTATGTTTGTGAAGTTGAGTATTTTGCTAGAAACTATATTCATAAAAAACACTCCAAAGCCACAAACTAATTCGATTTGAATTGGTGTTTTCTACATCACAATTCTTGTGAGAAGACATTCTCAATAATTAGCCTTGGACGGCCTTTTTATGAAAATGGATCTATATACAAATATAGATCACACATCAAATCGGACAAATTGTAACCGTTCATGGTGACTCCTTAGTAATCAGATCGGCCAAGCCTCATTTGGCCACTGTTGTTACGACGGGTTCGTTTGAAGCTAGATGAAATAACACAAGGTTAGTCATAACAAATTTTGAAATTAATTTTGCTAGTTCTTCGTCTTTGGATTGGTACATAGATACAAGTGCTAATGTCCATGTTTATTACAATATCTTCTTTTTCTTTCTATCAGAGAATAAAGGAGAAAGTAGTAGTGCTGGGCAACTCTTTTAATGCTAAAGTGCATGGAGTAGGGTGAGTAATTTTGAAGTTCACATCTGGAAATTTAATTAGTCTCCAAAGTGCCATAAATTAGAAAAAACTTGACTAGTAAGAGGTTGTTCAATGTAAAAGAATTTAAATTATTGTTTAAGTTTGTTATTGTTGGTAAAGACTATCTTTGTTCAATCTAAAAACCTAGAAAGTATTTTCCTCAATCACATAGTGAGACATCATTGCTTGAGTTAATACAATCTGATATTTGTGAAATGGATTATGTGTTGACTCGTGGTCAAAAAAACTATTTTATTATGTTTATTGATGATTTATCATGATAATATTATGTTTATTTACTGAAAACAAAAGACGAAAATTTTGCTTATTTTAAAATTTATGAGGCTAAAGTAGTATCCAACAGGTTATAAAGTTAAGAGGTTTAAATTAGATAAAGGAGGAGAATATTGTTCTAATGAATTTAGTACATTTTATGAAGAAAATGAAATAATTCATGAGACTACAACTCCTTGTACACAATAATCAAATGGAATAGTAGAGAGGAAGAATAGAACATTGATTTACATGATCAATTCTATGTTAAATTCCTTCAAGGTACCTAAAAATTTGTGGGGTGAAGTCTTACTTTTGGTATGTATAATCTTTAATAGAATGTCTTATAAAAATGGTGTTAAAACTCCTTACAAGTTATGGAAAGGAAGAAAACCAAATCTAAACTTTCTTAAGGTATGAGGTTGTTTAACAAAAGTAAAGATTCCTAATATAAAGATGCATAATTTAAATGACAAGACTTTTGATGGAGCCTTTATTAGATATAATCATAATAGTGGAGCATATAGATTTCTAGTTGTGAAGTTTGATCATAATCTATACAAGTGTTATAACAGTGAGATATGTGAAGTTTGCAGACAATTTAGCTGATCAACTTACCAAGTGATTTTTAAGGCACAAATCTAAGTGTCATCAAGACGAATGGCCTTAAAACCATTAAGTAATTACCCTTAGTGGAAATCTAGAAAGTGTAATCCCATGAGCAAATTCAATGCGTACAAACAAGATAAGAGTGATTGGTGGGGCACTACAAATTATATTGAGAAACTATTCCCATGTTGACAAGTGTTCAAAATTTTAAAGAGTTTGACTTAATTGTCTTAATAAGATTCAAGGTCTATTAGATAACATATTGACTTCTAGAATATTCTTTGAGGATCTTACATTTATGAATGTAGTAACGAGGCCTATTATTGATGAATTTATGGATAATCTCATAAATGCAAAGTATTAATGAAAATACAAGATACATAGTGCATTACCCTGATTGTAAATTTTAGTCACACTTTTGAACTAAAAGGTACGAAATTCAAAAACTTTGTTAACCTCTACTCGTTGAAATGGAGTATATCTAACTAAAAGCAAGTTTAAATTGCTTGTTACTTATTTTGAAAGAAAATTACACAAGATTCTTGAATTGATACTTTTGTTGTCTTTAAAGTTCGGTGAGGATTGATGAAAGTTTGTGTTTCTAAAATAGTGTAGCGATGCTGTGTTTTGAGCACTGTGGTGCCGTGCTTTGTCCTAGTTCTTGGACGCTAGAATTCGGTTATGAACCAAACTGGTTCATGTTTTTTATCTTTTTAAACATATTTTCTCCAAAGGTGGTACCTTTTTATAGATTTCTTCTTTCTTCATCTCTCTGCCTTTTAATGATTATTTGGAGATTTTGGGTAATCAAAGTTAATTTCAAGGAGTTTTCTTCAAAGATCTTGCAATGTGAATGGAAGAGTATAATCTCCTGTTTATTACACTCATAGGGGAAGAAAGTCCATTGTGTTTTGGATACAAATTACAGGTAGAAGACCCTAGTGAAGAGGGTCATAATTTTGTATTAAAAAAGTGTCTAGTACATGCCTTGGAATTTTCTTGTGGCTTCATCTTAGTGGGTGCACAATTTTTAGTACCCCTCTTATATTTTTCCAACGAGAGCACCAATCCTTGCTCGTGTTCATGGAGGTAGCAAAGCATGGGTGGAGGAAGAAGAGGTACATCATGAGCTCCGACATTAACATCCTGGACTTTGGCTTCCTCAACTCTATTTCAGGTCTCAAAAACATGAAATGGATTTTTTCTTCTTTAGAGTTCATTTACTTTTCATTTTCAGACGGAATTAGCAATAAAATTGAACTACTTTTCCTATTTGATGGGTTTTCTTTCTTAATGGGTGTTGGTATTTGGCTTTCGGATGGATTTGGTGATAAAATTGAACATCTCTCATTTTGCAGCCTAGATATTTCTTTTTTTTCTTATGTGGCCTCTCTTAGGCAATATGTAGTTTGTGTTTAGGTTTTTTGCCATTGCCATGTTTGGAGTCACTCTTAAAGAATGCTTAAATTTACAACGTAACTTAAATTCACATTTGGCCTCCTCCTTTCCCCTACTAATGTTGGAAAATTTTTAGAGTGGGATCAACCTCTCCATTGGATACTCTCCCTAAGATTATATACTAAATGACACAATTAAGTAGGAGTATTTTAGGTATTTTACCTCAAATAATTAATAAATCCAACTATGGCTTGTATTTATCCAAAAGGGATGTCTAGCTTTTAATACTACCTTAATTAAGAGTTTCAAAACTCCAAAAACCATTCTAAAACTTCCTAATTCATCACAATTTTGTCACATTAAAGTCCATCTACTTTATGGATATGCAAAAATAAATTCTAGCCCTCATTGTTATTATCGGATAACTTAGTCATAATGTCAATTTAAAATGATCGTATCTCACTTTTTTGATCTCCGTTTTACTTTATTTTTTGGTTGAATTCTTTAGGATGTCAAGTTTCTTATTTTAAAATTTTATAATTGTCTGACACACATTCCAAGAGATATGAATTTTAAAGATGACGGTTCTAATTTACTTGGTCTAACCCAACTCAATTAATTTGTTTTATCAATAAAAATTTGACCTAACCTAGGAGCTCACAACAAGTCTAGTGTCAAAAGGATTAATCACCACAACCTATCTCCTCCTATTTGTCCACCATCAACACTTTCTTTCATGTGTTTTTATTGTGGGAGGAGGTGCCCACTTTTATAGAGAAATAAAGATAGAATAATATTTCCCGTGTTGTCTCAACCAATGAGATATATGAGGAGAATATCTTTAAACTATAAAGACCATGTCTGATAGTTACCTTTTCTTGATATTATCTCTCAAAGATTTGGTATCTAATTAAATTATGGACATATATTAAAAAACTAATGCCAACAACTTCAATTTTATTATGATAATAATAATAATAATAATTATTATTATTATTATTATTATTATTATTATTTTAAAGTGTATAGTTTTTTCACTGTACCAAAAACTTAATTATGTTTATCATTAGTAAATGGTGAAAAATGCTAAATGATATTTATAGGAAGTTTGATTGCGTAATTTTTAAAAAACTTTGTTCAGGAAAAATTGGCAATGTTCTCATATTTTGCAAAGCTACAAACTTACATGAATGTTAGTGGCAGGTCTCTAAGTGGTTAAGCTAAGAGGTTAGAATTTTTGCTATTCCTAAAGGTTGGGCCACTTGGAAAATTTTCAAGTTTTCTCCTACGAACGTCACCACACTTTTACGTGCGGTGCAGTGGTAGGAACAAAGTGAGAATGTTGTATGAACTTGGGCTTTTTGTCCGATGGTTTTAGTAAAGGTTCGGCCCTTACCTAGATCGAGTTGCTTGTCAGGAACTCTTTGCCAAAAATTATGTCGGGTATGCTATGTGTAAGCCAAGGCCCTAGGCTCCTCTGGCGTTTGCCCGACCCGGTTGGACACTATGCAACCATGACATTTATTTTTTGTTTTGTTATGTCAAGTCAAGTTAGGTTTTAGAACTGAGTCTCTCACAAGTTTAGTTTGCCTTTCGTGTGCTTGGACCACTTTTGAATGATCCTAGCCCCTGTGAGACCAACGGCACTACTCCTGAGGTTGCCCGAAAACCTTAGGGTGCGAACTCTAAGTGCGTGCGATCTACACTTGGTAGAAAGGAGCCCTTTGGGCTGAGAGGGTGCCTTTGTGCCAAAATTTTTATAGGTTAGGGTTTAAGTATGGGCACAAAGGCACTAGTCAAGCGCCTCTACGCCTAAATTTAAACACTTCCCCCTTTTTCTATCTAGCGCAAAGGTGTTGCACTAACACCCTTGCACCCAACCAACACCTTTGGGTGCAATTCGGTTTAGAAGTGGAGCGCATGGACCAAACCCATGCCTTTCCATTGTCTGGCTTGGTAGAGGCCAATGCAAAGCCTTGGGCTGGCACCCTTACTTTGGAGCATGAAAAATACCTATAAATAGGGTTTATTCTCCACTCTTCCTACACTTTAGCCTTTTGCTCCGAGTCCCCCTTCCTCCCTTGATGGCTCCAATTTATGGTGTTGACAAAGCTCGATGAGGATGGATATACATAGCTTTGGCTGCATTTGAGTAAGTAGGGGCGTTGGCAACATCATCGGACATCATAATCAAGTAGACTTCATCGAGTTGTGAAATCCTTCCTCGAATTATTGTATCTCCTGGATATCTCATCTTATATATAAAGGGGTAGACATCTCAACTCTTGGCTTAGAAGCACTTCTAGTTTTTTTATTCTTTTCCTTTCATAATGAGAAGTAGTTTCTTCTTTATATTATTTTCTTTTTTATTATGGAGTAATTATTTATTTCCTTCTAGAGAAGAATGGAATTTAATATGGTTTAATTGAATTCATTTCAACCTCTTACTCTTTTATTCAATTGGATTGCTTGAATTATCATTTTCTTAATGCTAAGAGTAGACTGATCACCTATTACTTAGATCATGATGCTTAATTAGATTTCAAGAGAAATCAGTTAGATTAGTCATTGATAATTCATCATATGATGAGTCTTTTAACTTGTTTGTTGTTGTGGTTCGGAGATTCACAACACCGTATCCGATTGTAAGGCAAATCTTAATGCATTAATTTGTTGATTAATCAATTATCACCGAGAGGAAAAATAATAAATGCATGAAGGAGCGGGAGCCACCATGTCATATAATTCTCCTAGATCAGCAATTCGAGAGAATAAAAGATAAAAGTAAGATGTGATGAATATTAAATTCATGTTAAGGTAAATTCAACTCTCGAACACGTTTTATCATTATAAATTTTTCTTTAATTTAAAGTTATTACTTAGATTTAGTTAAGTCGATTTTTTTGTCTTGTTGTTAGTTTTATTTTCTTTAATTAATTTAAAGAAATTCATTACTCTGAGGGATGATACTTAAATTCATCCTTATATTACTTGTTCTAACCATTTATACTTACATGTTATTGAGTTAATCAAACAGTAGATCTACAAGTGTCATGAGATATATTTTGTTTAATATGGCATGTATGAGAATGTATGGGTGCCAAAATTGGCAATAGGTGGCAGCTTTACTATTTCATGTAGCCTACCCACCACTTTGCCCAACTTTTTACACCCTATTATAAGTAGTATTTGGATGCAATCTTTTGCATAATTGTAGTTTATGATGTTAGCTACTCATCATTAAAACACCATGCTAAAATGACATCATTTAATACTTGAACAAAACCCATAAGTGCATTGTATTCTTAATGGCTGTTGTTTTGATATGTCATGCTCTAAGATTGTGCTCTTTGGTGAGCTTGTTAAAAGACTTTAATAAAATATGTAAAAATATCTAGGGCCATAGTGATTGTCTATTTGAAATATTTAAATTTTGGGCTAAGACCTTAATAAACCATAGTTCCCTAGCTCCACTTGCAAAATCCAAACCCTAGCTGTTTGGTGGTGAAAATCCATGGAATATTATGCAGCCCTTAGGTTTGTCCCAAAAATATCACCCTAAAATATGAGAGTCCATGGATAAGTGGATTTTTGGGTAAATATTTCCTAGGTCATGCAAGTCCAACCAGCTCCAGAAATACTTTAGCCAATGCCTCTCTTTCCCAAGTCAACTAATGTCCAAATACTTAGAGTTTGGACTTGAAGTGTAACAGGATTGAAGCCCATGCCATTGGCTAGTGCTCCCATATTACCCAAGGCACTTCTAATATTAATAGGTTGATTGTTTTGCTCCTCTATCATCCAAAAGGGAACAAGATGAATTCAAAATGAAAGAATTCAAAATTCATCAAATCATTTAAAGTCTCCAAGCTCATGAACAAACCTTGAAAAATTAATGTGTGGCTCTAGAACATTGTTTCCGGTACCTTATTCTAACCTTAGAGGGATTTGTTTACCATCTTGGTTCATAGGCTAGCACTTGGTAATTTGTTTATCTAACCCTTAGGATGTCAAAGCCCACCATTTCGAATTTCAACCCATTCAGGTATTATTTGACCCATTCAAGAAATAGTCCAGTTAAGTCTATTTGATAAAACCTAAGTGTGGGACTTTTTACAAACTGTACTTATAACCCTAAACCATAATTAAGATTACCTAATGAGTTTTAAGACTTCATTAATCAAGATAAGTAAATTAAGTAAGCCTCTTAGTGTATATGTGTGTTGAGGCATTGCCTCATTTTATGTGATGATGTGATCCAAGGGTATTTTGGGTTTCATCTCCTTGATTGTATATGCATAGTGAGCTCCCCGAGTTAGGATGAGAGACTCGACTTATTCAAATCTGTAGGACTCTTTCTACTTGATTCTCTAGATCATGGTACAAAGTCGGTGGAATTTTATTGGATCCCACCAACTTTGGGTTGTTTATACAATTTTTGTTCGTGATTTAATAAAACTTCAAGGTTGAGATCCCTAGTTTTTGAACTCAAAATCTAGAAATTGTATAATAAAAGCTCCTACTCAGCCTCTGATGCAGATATATACATGTGTGTGTGTGAAGGATTTCCTTTTGTATGCCTACCTCTCTCTTCAAAAGTCCCTGCTAGATGTGAAATTTTTGGGCATGCTGCCAATGATATTTTTGGGCATGTGCATTAAGTTGTACTAAGATCTAGCTTGTGGTTTGGTGTAGCCAAGGTTTGATCCGACACTAGTTATTTATGTGTTGAGTGGTTGTAGTGATATTCTTGTTGTTCCAATAATTTCTCATTGCTTATCAGTAGTTATTTTCAAAATCGCAATCAACTTTGTTTGATTACTGATAGTTTTTCTATATATATGTAAGTGAGTATTCATGTTAGTGGCTGGCATAAGTAGACGGATCGAGAGGCTCATGACAAGAGATAATACCTAATGTTATGTTTTTTGTAATTCATATGTTGTATGATTTATGTTTTCTTGGGTTTAGGGAACTTATGTATTTGGAAATTAAGGGACTTTTGATGTAGTGAACTGATGTGGGCGGGTACCCTGACACCGATGTTGATTTGTTGGATGTGTTGTGTGCGAACCATATGCTTTATTATTTCATTATCATTATTTTCATTGTGTAGGGTGTTAAGGTGTGTAAGCCTCAAAGTCCAAAAATCGATGATGGAGCTTAACAGATATATGAAACTTATTTGGCTGTGGTTGTGTGTGTGTGTGATAAAATAACGTGGACTGGAGGAGCTTGCAATTCACACCACCTAAAGGGTACACGTGAAGACTAAGTGTTCAGGTATGATGCCCTGATACTTATTGATGACTCTGTGCTTAATTTTCTGTTGACGGGTATTTGGAACATGTAACCACAACCCCTGTGTTTACGCGTATTAAGTTCTGCTTCATTTTAGAATAAGTTACCTAACTCAAAGTGTTAAAAGTATAAGAAACAAATCATTTATCGGCATTATGAAAAAGTCAATCTATTAATTGCATTGAAGGTATTGTCTTTGTGCAATGTGGAGTGATAATTACATATGTAAAATTACTTTCTTATTTGTCGGAGAGGTGTTGCCTCTCCGATGACAAAGTGCTCATATTAGAAGCTTGTAAGCTAAGTCTCTTCATGATAATATGATCATCATACATTCTATGTAAGCCTAATAAAGTTTCATCTAAACCTCTTTGAGGGTTGAAATCAATTTCCATAATATAAGTCCGATAAGTTGTCCACCAGAATAGCTTTTTAATTTATAATATCAAAGTTTGGCCTATCTTCGTGCTTAAAATTGAGATGTTCCACGTTGACTATACAAAGTCGAGATCAAACAAATATATATATATGTATGTATATATGTAGGGCAGCGCTACTATGTGCTACCCCATTTTGGCAGCGCATGTAGCGCTACCCTTGTGAGCCGTTGGATTTCATCCAATGGCTCACAGCCCTCCCCCAAGACCCGCCGTCTCCAACAACCCGCACGCCCGCCCGCCCGCACACCCGCCCGACTACCCGCCCCCCCTCCGACGGCCCCCTCGCTGCAGCCCCTCACCCACCCCAAGCCACTGTGCCCCCCCCCCCGACCCACCTGCGGCCCCTTGCGACGACCCTGCCCGCCCCAAGCTGCCCCCCTTGCGATGACCCCACCCACCCCAAGATGCCGCGGCCCCCGCTACCGCCTGCCCCAAGCCACCCCCCTTGCGATGACCCCACCCACCCCAAGCTGCAGCGGCCCCCCTGTCCGTTGTAGCTTGGGGGGTGGGCGGGGGCCGCGACAGCGGGTGGTGGCAGGGAGACGTGGCAACTTGGGGCAGGCAAGGTTGTCGCAGGGGGCAACGAGGAGGGGGGCCACGGCTTGGGGTGCTCAGGGGGGCCACGGCTTGGGGTGCTCGGGGGGGCCACGGCAGCTTGGGGTGGGCAAGGTCGTCATAGGGGGCGACGGGCAGGGAGGGTGCGCAACAGATGGGCCACAGCTTGGGGCGGTAGGGGTAGACTGCAGCAGCTTGGGGCAGGCGATGGGCCGTGACGGCAGGTGGCGGCAGGGGGGCCATGACGGCAGGTGGCGGCAGGGGGGCCATGACGGCAGGTGGCGGCGGGGGGCGGGTGGTGGTCGGGCGGGTGATGGGCGGGTCGGTTGCGGGTGGGAGGGTGTGTTTGGGCCATTGGATCATGATCTAACGGCCCGTAATTGGCAGTGCATGGTGCGCTGCCAAATGATGACAGCGCACCATAGCGATTTGGTATACATGTATATATATCTTTTCTCTTCCAATTTCACCCATTTGTGCATAGGATGAAAAGGAAAGCTGAGCTAATTTTTCGGTCGAAGTTGGGTGCGGCTCTGCCACCAGAATCGTCCCTAGCCTATCCTTTTTGTTCTGGAAAATCTGGTGGTGACAGCTCAGCTAGTGTCGACAACACCAACCAACCAGTCATTCATTTATATCTTCATTTTCACCGATTGATCAAAGGACTCGACAAGTTGGACATTGACTATCTAATCTAAAATATCCTCCGTATTCTTCTCGTCTCTAACCATTTCAAGAACCCAAGAACATGAAGTGGACCTTTTTACCCATATGCTTTATCTTTCCTTTTTGTGAAAATATCACAAATTGTTTGGGCTATTATCTTAAAAACCGGTAAGAACGGTAAAGAAGCAAGTAACAATTGTTGGACTTTATTAGATTTCATATCAAATCATCGAGTAAATAAACTAGACAGCGAAAACATACTTAAAGCCAGCAAAAACGTACAGGAAGCCATAAAAGAATGAAAACTGCTTATTAATTTAAGAACCATAAACTCCTTATTTATAGCTGTAGTTTCATAAATTCATTTTCACCTATCACGAAAAGAGAAATATGAAAAGGTATTTATATATTGAATTCCTTACTTTTTACATTGAATTCCACACCTTAATTTATAGCTCATAACCTTACACTTTAATAAATCAATTTAATTTAGACCAACCTTATATAATAACATATGACACAATTCCCGATTCACGTATATATTTATGTATAATATCCAATAACAATTGCTTATGTGGAAAAGGAAGAATAATTAAAGAGCAGTCGTAGCGGAAATAAAAGAATGATGCTGTCTTTCTCTATCCAATATCATAACTAACAATCATCTGGACTTATTGGAGGAAGGAACATTATTGGTAAGAAGCTGCAGTACATCGCATTCTCTGTTGGGAAGTCTCTCATGCGACCGGCTAAATAAAAAAAAATGGTTTAATGATAACCATAGATGCTTTTTAACATCTAACGGTGGTGCTTTATTCCCACCAGCGTGGTGCACACCTTCGTCGGAGAAAATTTTTCGGACCAATTTTGTCTCCCACTTAAAGATACCTCTAAACCAAATATCTCTAATTCAAACTAACTTCTATTTTGGATGTGCCATTATTTAGATTTATCTTTTGCAAGCTTGTGATTATCACCTAAGCAAGGATATGGTAGGTATAACAGGTATATTTTGGATTTCTATCTTATCCAAATATTTAATGTTGTGCACCCATTATGAAATTTTGATTGCTCAGTTCTAGTTGAATTTTTGTCCATGTCACATACTTTGAAATTATAAAATTTTCATTTATTATTTGACAAAGGATGAAAGCATCATTTACAACTCAAAAGGAAGTAGAGAATTTTTGCAGCACAGAATAAGTGATGACCAATGTCACATGGTTGTGATTTGCTGCTACCCTATACTGGTGTACCTTACAATTACTTTTATACGATTTGAATATTTACGCTTTGGAAGCTCACCTGAGATAATGGATCCTGCTAGCTTTGCTTTTCAACCATTTAACCGAAAAGAATGGGAACAGTTTCATTTTTTACTCAGTTCTTATAATTTCGATTACCAATTTTTCTTATCAAAATATTTCATGTTCGGCGATACCTTTTTGCATCTGATTTAGCTTAAGTATTCTATGGAGACAGGATTGGAAGCACTGAAGTTTCTTCTTTTGGATGGATGTGATGGAAGTGCACATTTGTTAATAGCAGAAAGTTAGCTTTGAAAATGGGCAATAGTTGAATGGAGAGACTGAACTAGAGTTTAGTATCTATTACCTAACAGTGTTTTAATGTTACCTTCTGTAGTTATAGCAGTACCTTACCTTGAATATTTCTTGTTCTGAACGTGCCTTTTTCCATTAGGAATGTAGTCGATGTTATAGCTGATTTGATGGGTTCTAGTTTACCCATTTCAGACAAGCGAGTAATTTTTCTGGGCTCTTTTATTGGATGATGTTTCTATGAAGAAACATTTTTTGTCCTGGACACTATGAAGAAACTTGACGAGGGACAGAAAGAGGCTTTGGTAGGGAGCATCCTTGGATCTACCATGCCAATTCTGTGATAAGAAAAGCCATGACAAGAAACATCACCATTACAACCATAAAAATACAACCAAAATATACGTACCCTACAACGTAGGGTTGTAAACGGCTTAGTTATCACTCTCTCAATACAATTAACCGTAATCATTTTCTATAGTATTAACCATAACCAAACTATTAACCAAATTCACGAGGTTTTATCATAATTAAATTTTATCCATTTTATTATCAGTTAAACGGTTAAAATTAGGTTAATTTTTTAATATTTTACATAACACGTTAATTAATAGAAAAATAAATAAGGAATAAAATGAAAAATCATAATCGTCAAAAATATCCTCTCGCACATAATATATAATATTTCAAATATCTAAAATAAAATAAATTGATATTATAATGATAACCAAAAAAGACTTCCCCATATTGAGCTCCTATCGTTACAACTATTTCATGTAAAACATGATTCAAACAAAAAAAATAATTCCATACTTATAAGTTGTGACTAAGTTAAGATATGAAATTAGAGTTTATTCATAAAATATATAAAATGACATTTATATCAAATCGGTTAAATGGCTGTAACTATTTATATTTATAATTGGCTAGGTTAAATGAACCTAATTTTTCACTATTTTTCAAAACAAAGAGTAATTCCTTCATCACATTTGTGCCATTTAATTTGGTACAATTGGTTAATTGGTAAATTCAGTGGCCATTTTTAGCCCTAGCTACAAGCAATTAGCAAACTTAACAGGTAACGGCTTGTAAGCAATGAGGATGAAAAGTATTAGTGCGTCATTTGGCATGTTTCAAACTTGTTAGGGTAAAAGAAAATAAAATTAAAATATTTTTCTTGACACATAGTCAAGTCGACCTCGACCACATCGTCAATATTTATTAATTTACCAATGGCATTACAATCTATAAGGGGTGTAAGTGATCATTTTTTAAAAAATAAAGTGTGTACAGGATTATTTTTAAAAAGTAGAGGATATAAACAATTATTTTTTAAAAGCATGTAGTGTAAGTGATCATTTATATTAAAAGAGTAAGTTATTTTTACTCTTACTGGTGGATGAAATGAATGAGAAAAAGAACTGTTCTTAGTAATTTATACGTTTGCTCGGTTTATTTATTGCAACGTATCACATGCTAATCTTTTGAAAATTGCAATTTCAGTTTAAAATCATAGATTGCTCAAGTTCCAGCGTGAGAATAGTTTGGAATGCAGAAAGGAAATGCATATTATTCCATGATCTTTGTCTTAGTTCAAGGTAAGAAAATAGGTCTAAATTTTTCTATAACTCAAACCTCTTTCATGGGAAGTCTTATTATTTCCCCTTATAATAGAGTTACTTTGGTATCTTATGATCAAACTATTTTAACCATTTCAGTGCAGAGACTCATTCTTAATTAAGTGCATAAATTAGCAATTCTTGAAATGCAAAGCACAATTTATGTTCTATAGAGAGTCTTCTATTAATAAGCGCATCGCATGGGTCACTATCTAGTCTAATATAAATAGTAACAAAAATGTTATATTTTATTATTTGAAAACTATTTTTATAAGAAATTATTTATTTGAATTTGATTACCCTAAACTAATATTTGGGCCAAGGATTTGCTCTAGCAAGAGCTACAACAAACTCGTTGTATTATTTATTTGATTGGTTTAAATCTTCTTAATTAAGGGTACTTAAAAATTTAACTGTAATAATTAAATTAATATCTTTCAATTAAAAAAATTAAAACCAAACATGCAAGTGCTACACGTAAATATACATGGCCTAATATTTGATACCAGCATTTTCTTATGTACAATATATTAACTAGTATGAAAATGAGGAAATATTTTTGCAAATAGATTTTATATCTTATATTTATATTATAAATAAACAAATGAAAATTATAACAAAAAAATTTCCATCTCTTTTAATTCTTTTTCATGCTAACTAAATGAATTCTAAGAAGAAAATATGATACAAATTAGGCTAAAGTTTTTTCCAAGTACGATCAAAATAACCTTTTCCCTCTTATAGGAAAATATCTAAGGAAACTCTATGGATAAGATTTGAGTACTCATAGTTTGAATTATGGTTGATAAGCTTTGAATAAAAAAAAGAATTATGATCGAAATGGGACCACTAGTGTTTTTCTGATTAAGCCAAGGTACCATGAAGATTCAAAAGCAACAGCTTATTCTAGAGCTAGTGGCCAGCATAATCATCATCTCTGGAATAATACTTTAGCTGGAGAACACTATGAGGTGGGTACCTTTCCAGATTAGATACAGACCTTTTAATCCAAGAAAGCACATCAATTTGTATATATTTTATGGAACATTTCTAATCGTTCTAGGCAACCAACTAGGTTCCGGATACCCCGCAAAATCTGACCCAGCTAAATCTTAATAATTGGGGTTTTGTATCCATATATTATGTTTTGGTTTTAGATAATTAGGTACCGATTTTGTAGGAGTCTGGGTTTGGTTTAGTTTTGGAGACTGGGTATCAAGTACGCGATATTAATAATATAAAATATTTTAAAAATTATATGTTTATTACAATTTTTCATAAAATATGTTTGTCTATATATAAAACTAATATCTATTTAATTGTATTTATATTTATACTAGCCTACCTTACATTTTTAAATAATATTTTTTAATTAATTTTTTATTATTATCTAAATTCAATTTTTTAATATCATAATCGAGTTTAAACAGTCAGGTTCGAGTATAATGAAAAGTAACTAATTGGATTCAAGTTCACGTAGTGAAAATGTAAATGGTAAATAGCCGAGCTTGGTATAAAGATTTAAAATAATCGACGAGTTTGGTCTAGCCAATACCCAACCAAATCTGACCAATAGACACTCCTTCAACTAATCATTTTTTCTATCTTTTTGCCATTTTATATTTTTGAGTTCTTTAACAGGAAAATAGATTTTATTTTGTGATTACCTGCCCTATAAAAAATTATATATAAGATAACCGGTAAAAAAGTAGATTTTTTAATAATAATCAAATCGCTATATGGGCTAGCGTTATGTCTACTCTTTATTAATAAAAGGGAAGGGAAGTGTTGCATTGCCTTTTGATTAAATGGAGAAGTTTTGACTAATTAAAAATAAAAATATATTAAATTAAATTATTATTATTATGTGTTTATCATTCAAATCTATCTTTAAATAAAAAATTAATTAAAATTTATCTTTAAAATATTAAATTATTATATAATCTATGTCATGATAGAACAACATTTTTTATATAAAAAATTAAGCCTGTCTAATTCGGGGAGAAGAGGAGATGCTACCACGAGTTTGGAAGGATTGGTTCACTCCGGACCGGTTCTGATCATGGAAATGATTGACATTATGGTTGTCCACTCATGAGTTAAAGGTCTTGAAACAAGTGTTATGGTGTGCTACAGTCACTCACTCATGAAGGGCTTGAAATACGGGTATTTCTTAATCTCAAAATTAGCCAGAAAATAAGCTGCGTTCCCGGTAACTCATATATAAAGACCCCATCCTCTTTTACGCTTAACTTGGGACTAACACAAAAGTATTCGTAATACGATTATTTAGTTCGGATACGCAAACAAGTTCGAATGATTTTTTACAGAATGATAGTCAATTTTCATTTAACCACTTAGTCATTAAATATATTTATACCAATTTTGTTATTTTAAGAATAAGTAAATATTTTAACATATGTTTATTTAGCTATTTATTGGTTCTTACAATTAAAATTGGCTAGAAGACCTTTAATCAAATTATTTTTCTTTTTCTAATGTCATTTGTCAAACCGACCACCTCACAAGCTTAAACAGATAGATTCGGTCAAACAATGCCATGCCAAAAGCTCAGGTTTTACATTTTCCTTTATCTTCTGTCTACTTTTGCAGATGACTTGTGTTCTCTTAAAATTTGAGGAGTGAAATATGGTTATGAGGGGATTAGCTTGATCGGTAGACCTTATCAAACATATCTTTGTGTGTTCATCGGACTGCATTTCTGAGATTACTCTTGGACTCCAAAGGTACCTAGAGCCATTGCTAGCTGAACAGCTTGCCCTCGAATTGATTACCAAAGCTCAAAATTTTAGGAGTTTTTGTAGCAAATTTCAATCATAATGGAATGAATAAAAAATTTTGAAATCTGGACTAAAAAACATATTGCCCCAACTTATAAATTGAGAATTGAAATTTACTTTCAATTCCTCTTGAAGCTTTGACAGCAGATTAATAATGTAGGATGACTTGCAGGTACATAACTTGAATGTTTAGGAAAAAAATTATTATTATATCTTTCTTTATGGCTGTGTAAGTTAAATTTGGTTTTTACTCATATTACACTAAACACTCCCCAATTTTTTACTAGAATCAATTAATGAGAATTGTGTCTTAAGTTTGTATTCACAAATGTATTTTAGTTGTTTGGTTTCTTAAGCATCATTTATGCTGTTCAAGCATTTCTCGCCTCCTATATTATTAAATGTGCAACCCGAATCACCCACATATTTTGCTGATTTGCTTGTTTAATTTGTTGCATGTTTCTCTTCCATGTCTTCCTGACGCTAATTAAGCATTGCCGCAAACGTTTCGTCTGAAATTGAACTATATGCATGCGACAAGCTCAAACTATATTGACTTAATGGGTACGAACCGATTGGTTTCTGTGTTACACCATACATCTTGCGTCGGGTAAGGTAGGAAGCATCGATCTATTCGTTGTTCAACTTGTTTTAAACTAGTTAATTAACTAGTTTGACATGAGACAATAGTTAATTAACTAGTTTGACATGAGATAATAGTTAATTAACTAGTTTGACATGAGATAATATTTTTATAATCCGAGCTCAAGTGATCTACAAATTTTATTTTCACCTGTGAAAAAATAGCCAATTGTCATGGCCAAATAACGTGGCAATTAGCTTTTTCCAGTGACAATTTTCAATTTGTAACGAAAACCGTGAAAGGAAAAGTACTACCCTGGGCCATCATTGTGGCAGGTTCACCGGGAGCAAGCCTGCAATTGCCCCGGGTGCCGTGGTTAACCTTAGCAATAACTATCCCATTGCATATCCTATCACAAATTTAATACCCCCCAATAAATTAAGTTAAGTCTGCGTCCAATACATATTGAATTTCGGGGGATATATTTAAGATCATCTGTTTGCATTAGTTAGGTTAGGCCTTTACAAATAGTATCAGAACAAATCCTAAACCATATTGGATGGATGGTGATACCTTAGGAAAAATAAATTTTGATAATGAAATTTCTTTAAAGTAGGTAGAATATAATCTCCTAAAAAAGTTAAAGTTATTCTTACATTTAATATTTATTGGGTTAAGATTAAATATATTAGTATAGATAAATTTAATTATTTTTTAAAAAGATGATTACACTAATTAATTTGTGTTAATTGGTCAGGCCTTTATGTACAAATTTATAAAAAAACATAATAAAATGATATTTTTTTAATCACTGTGCTTAAAATCTTGAACTTGATCAATCATTTTTTAATGGACCACTAAATTCATCATTTTACACTAATTATACTAATAAAAAATATTTATTTAATATCCACTTTTCATGAAAAATTTAAAATAATAATAATAATAATAATAATAATAATAATAATAATAATAATAATAGGTGCCTAGCCACCGGGTGGATGGTGGCGGTGGCACGATGGTGGAGATCGGTCGAGCATAAGGCAAAGCCAACTGAGGCGTGGTGGTGGCGGTCGGGCTAGGGAGTAGTGGTGGTGGTTGGTTGGGAGTGGGGCAAAGGCGGCTGGGGCCCAATGCTCAGGGTTCAGGCGAGGTGGGTAGAAATGGTGACCGTGGTAGACCTCGCCCAATGTACCCAAATACAAAGTGCGCACACAGGAATTACTCCCCGAGTAATCCTATCCCCGATTGCCAACACTAGCAATCTAACAACGCGTACCTGGATTCCAGCAAGCCCAATGGAGTTCCAGCGCTCACCACGAACACCGGCTGTAGCAACTTCACGCTTCTTTCTCACCAGCCGCACCACGCTGTTTTCTTCACAAGAGAACACGCCTGGAATCTCAGGAACTCTCCTCCACACCGGACTCGATTCCACTCTTGATCCACTCCCACGTTTCTCCTTGATCTGGCCTCTCAATCTTTCGATTTCTCCTCAATCTCCTGATCTCCCGATCTCCAGATCTCTTGAGCAACCAATCCCGGACTCGATCTCTCCTGATCCACCGACCTCCAAAGACTCGATCCTCCTCCGAGAGTCCTCCTCTCTGAGTTCCGACTCTGAACTCAAGAGTCTTCTCTTCTGGATCTGGCCTGATTCCTCCTGAATCACACGACCTCCAGTTTCCAGCATAACCCCATGCATATATACGCCCTTCTGATTTCAGATAACACCGGATCCTTGCATCCTGATCCACAATGATCTACAATATCCACCGTATCCAGCAACCTAGCAGCACACCACGTCCAGGTTCTTCCCAACGGCCTTGTGGTTATCATTAGAAGTCTGTTGCAGCCTCCACGTCTGGATATGGATCATATCTTCCACCAAGATACACCCTCAGCAACGTCCATGGATGTTTATCACAAACCGCCTTGGCTACACCGCTGGTCATCCTGTTCCTGCCCGCCGGCATACCCCAGCACCGTCCAGACATGGCTCAACCTCCCGTAGCAATTCACCGACCAACTGCCAACAATGGTCCACCACCATCGCCCTGAACCAGCACCACCGCTCGTGCATGCCCATGCACTGTCGCGTCCACCAGCATCTGCCTGCTCGCGCGTCTGCGCACACACCCGGGCGTCCGCTCGCCCGCGTGCTCTGTGCAGCAGCACGCTCGCTCTCCTTGCGCGCACAGTAGCGCGCACGACCTCACGCTCGCCCACTACGGTGCTCGGTCGGTTTTCCAGCACAGTTCCGCTATTTTGCTCGGTACTAGCGGCGCTCAGCATCCTGTGCTGCGTCCTCGGCTCGGTAGCCTGCTTGGTCCACGGTTGCACCAGAACCTCACCCTGCCGACCCAAACAACAATCAGCAGCAACCTGAGGTTTCTCGACCTGGACTCGGCCACATGCTCGATACACCAAATACCGACCCATGTGCCACCACCACTGCTCGTAACTCGACGCCATGCTCCATAGCCATGCTCGATCACACAGCAGCTAGTGCACCTTGGTTTGCAACCTGCAACTCAACACGGGTTAGCCTCCGTATGTTGTTTCCACCACTCGGATAGCCACCGCTACCTCATCATGGACGCGGGACACCTAGGGACAACACCCAAACCCTAGTTCCCGGCATACCCATGAATCACGTCTGTGACGGCAGGGAAGGCGTAGGTTGCCGGGTAGGTGGCGAACATGGGGAGGGGCAGAGGCTAAGTGGAGACGGCCAGTGCAAGGAGGTGTGAAGCTGCCCGGGGGGAGAGAAAGGGTGTAGGCAGCTGGGGAGGGAGAGCCAAAGGGGGCTAGGTGTCGGCCAACTACGAAGCCAGTCGCAACCTTATGTTGCTGCATGCATGACCATTTAATGACCACAAAGTGATTAAAAGGGTTAGACAAGCGGCGTTTAAAATATTGGGCTCGATAAATATTATCCTTTTTTGATTAAAAAATTACTATATAGATATCTTTTATGATTAAAAAAGTTTAAATGTTAGATACATATATATGTCCAAAAGAAGTTAGCCACCGTCCTCTAAAATTGGCAGTCACGGTAAGACATTGTTTTTAAGAAAAAAACCACCCGTGGTTGCCAAAGATGCAGTTAATTTGCCATAGGCTGTCGTGGCAATGTCAGGGTTTTTTTAAAAATAATCTGGTGACTGCCACTGCTAACGGTGGCTACACCATATTTAAGTTTTGCCACCTGTAGGTGTGGCTAAGCTGTAACGAAGATGCCAACGGGTTGACACGACGTTACCGTATTTTTATTTTAAAAATTAGTTTTTTCTACTCTCAAGGCCAGCAGTGGCTTTCACATAATTAATTTTTGACACCACCTAAGCCATGGCTGGTTGCCACGGCTCATAGTAAATTTAGCCATGGCTAAAACCAAATTTTCTACTAGTGTTTGAGTTCAAATATAAAATTTAGCTTATATTTGATTCAATAAGATACTTGATACTCCACCATATACTTGATAAAGATTTTTAACTCATGACAAAAAATGGTTTTTAAAAATTTTATATAAGAAACTAATGATATATAATCTATTAATATATTTAAAATCAAATTGAACTGAACAAATTTATTAGAATGCGTGGAGCTCGTGTTTCAAACTGAGCCGAGGCCGAGAGGTTATGTGCTTGAGTTCTATATTTCAAAATTTATTAAATTGCTAATTTAAAGACAAACATTCATTTGATTGACACATCATATCATGCATTTTGGACTAGTCGGTAAAGTGGGAGCATATTACATGTTAGGTCATAAAGCAAAATAATAATCTAAATCTTGAATAAAATAAAAAAGATCCATCTATAGAAAATAGTTATATTGCATTTTCCATGACTTAATTGAAAAAAGAAGACTGACCATTTCATTTATTTTCTTGGCTGTATTTCATTCTTTCTTTCCCGTCTTGACTTCCGAAGAAACAAACAAACATGCTCCTCACTTATAAATTTGTTTTAATTTCCTTCTTTTTCTTTTTAATTTAAATGAATCTTCTATTCTTATAAACAGCCAACAGGTAGAAGGAATTGGAGGGAAAAAAAAACAGGTAGGAAACCGAAGAAAAATCCAGCCAAAATAGTTGTTAGAATCTTAGATAGATATAGGAAACCGAAGGAGGAGATCCGAACAGACAAGAAAGAGGCCACAATCTTGTCAACTCAAAATGATGTCAGTTCTTACAATAATGAAAAGGACACCCACCTACACCTGCACCCTACACCACCTCCCCTCACCCATCAGTATTTTGCCATTGTTGTGGAAGAAATCGTCCAGTACCCAAATATTCCCTTTTGTTTCATCTTTCTTTTGCCTCTAATTCTACTCAACTTGGCCGTGTATGTTCTGTCCTATCCCTTCTTTTAAAGCCTTCCTTGTTGGATTCTTTCTATCAATTACTTTGCAGCAAATGATACAATAAAAAGCAGCTTGTATAAAATATTCCCTGCTGTCAATGGCGCATGCGTTCTTTGGAATCTTTTCACCACTCAAGTCCACCCCCATTCCATCCTTTTGATCCTTCTCCGTTTTCGTGTCAATCTTTGGGCTTCTCTCTGTTCTGGGTAGCTGGTGATTGATGAGATAAATTGGGTTTGCATGGAATTGGAAGGTGGGCAAGCAAGCTGCTTGTTCAGCAAATATTTTGAGCGTAAGTCCACTCCGACTCCTGGTCCTTCTCCGTTTTAGTGTTAACCTTTTGGTTTCTAACTGTTTTAGGTATCTGGGTAATTGAGATGGTATTGGGCTTTCTGCATGGAATGGGAAGGTAGGCGAGGAACCTGTTCGCTCTGCAAAGGTTGAGCCTTGGGAATTGGAAAACAGAGATGGGATGAGGGGATTTGTTTTCAATTGAAATTGAGGTTATAAAGAGTATAGGAGATGGCTTCGGCGCGTACCAACTTGGTGATGACCGTGATTGGGTTTACCATCAGTACTACTTTCATAGTCTTTGTCTGTACGAGGCTCATCTTTGCAAGAATTCGGTTGAGTGCGTCAAGAAGATCGCTACAAGCTGCTGCTGTTACTGTTGACTCTAGTCTGGTAAGTTTGCTTCTCGTTTCCTGCTTCGACTGGTCTCTTTGGTTGTCCTTTGTTCTTGAATTGTCTTATTGTTCACTTTCGCTTGGTTTTGTGAAATTGGGTGATAAATCTTTAAATATTAGGTATGGAGTTCATTTATCCTCAACCAGGATATATTTAAGCAACAATGTTCTTTAGAGTGTGTTGCCCAAGTGTTCTCTTTCATTTTTGTTTTGATGTAAGATGGTGGGTGCATATTGTTAAGCCAATTTGGATCCATTATTCCTTTTCGTAGATCTCCCTTCACGCATCCGAAAGATCCTGATTCAAGATAAATTCATGAGGAAGTGGTGAAGAATATTGAAACGGGAAAAAACATATGATTGTACCAGCTACAATACTTTTCTGGAAAAAATTAAACCTGCCGAGTTTTTGGAGCAACAATGGGTATGTTTATTACACTAGCGGATTCAAACCGATTTCTCTGATAGACCAAATAATCACATTATATCGAATAGAATGATTCTGATAGATTAAATCGTTAAATTATATCCAATAAAATGATTTTGGCGTTTTTGTGACCACGAGAACGAGATGTATTGGCCACTGCGGATCATTTGATTGGCACCCAGAACTGTGAAGGCAATGTGGAAACAGCAAAGGCTTTCATGTCGGCATCCAAGCTAATCATGTTTTGATAGCGCTCATAGGTTTTACAGGCATTAAAAACCAGTGTAGTGGGTCTCTCTTAACCCAAAAGGCTAAGGGAACAAGGTTTTCACATTAACTTATATTCAAGTTACCAGCCTCTTCATGATCGATATGGGAATGACCCAACAAATATTCCGCAGTGAAGTGATTGATTTCCCTTCATACCTGTTTTCATAAATTTGTTTGGTTTTTGTTCTTTGTCACAATCATCTCTTTTTCTCAATTTACTAACCATGGGCCATGATTGTGAACGTTAAAGTGTTAAACTTCTTTGTTCAAAATACTTTTCAATATTATGAAGTGGTTTTAGAACAATTCCATTATGTATTTTGTTGACGTAGGATTGAAATCTGAATTTTCATGTTGGTTTGTTGGTTGGTTTGAATAGAACATTTTCTTGCTACTGAATTATATGTGTGGTTTTATCTTGAAATAGCTAGAACGAGGGTTACAGGGATTGGAACCTGTTACAGTAGCATCCTTTCCAACAAAGAAATACAATTATGAGTATTCATCTCAGCAAGACACCCAGTAAGTTCATCTGCTCATCTTGTACTGTCCTATTATCATACCTTTTTTCTTCCTCACGAAATTGGACAAAACTTAATGAAGAGAAAATTGTGAATTTTGTAAAATTGGCTTTTCATATTTAAAACAATTGCTAACATGTCGTTCACAAACTAATAATATTACGTGACAGGGGATGTGTTGTTAATGAACCTTTTCAATGTCAAAATCATCTCCTATATCAACACAATAACAACACCACATTATGTAAATTGTAAGGATTCTGAGATGCAATTCTTTTCCTAGATTCATGCCTATACACTAATCAATTTTCTTTTCGCTTTATTGTAGTAGTTACTATGAATTTCAAATCCAATAATGGTCTAATAGCTGCAACCAATTGAGAAAATGTGTTTGCCTCCTTTCTCGGCCACCCTGTAAAATGCTCATTACCTTCACTAGGTTCCATTATTGAGTCCCATTTGATTGAAATGTGATGACTTTAGAAATCAAATTTTGAAGCTAAGTTCCTTCCTCTTGAAGCTGAAAAATGGCTCCCATTGAGCTTAAGCAAACAAGAATATTACTCTGCATTTGCTAGAGTTATCTTTTGTTACTTCTGCACTTAACACTACTAAAGGAAGCCTTCATGTATGGTTTGAAAGGTGTTGGGTGCTCTTGATTTGATTTTTGGAGATGACATACTCTAAAGAAATGTATTAACAAGAGGCAACAACACCACCTTCAAACTAAGTCTTGTTGCCTAATTTGAGCTTTAGTGTAGTACTTCTGCTAAATAACTTCCTCTTGCTACACATTTCACTTAATTTGAAACCTTGCATTGATGCGCATTTCTTGTTCCTATCTTATGACGTGTTTCCTCTCATAGATTCATGGGTAATTCTTCGCTTACAAATTGAATCCAGTGCTAGTACCCTTACAGGAAGATAAAATGGATTTAAGACATAATATATGCTTTTACATAATGCTTTTTATCTTTGACAGATGCACAATTTGTCTTTCTGAATACCGAGAAATGGACAGTTTGCGTATTCTCCCTCTTTGCGGGCACAATTTTCATGTCAACTGCATAGATAAGTGGCTACAACAGCACTCAACATGCCCAGTTTGTAGGTTGTCCCTGAGAGACTTGGCTGAGAGAAAACGTATGCTGCCTTCCATGTTTAGCTCTATGATCAGAACTCCAACCGGAGAAACTTATGATTCTCGGTTATACTGGTGTGTGCATAATGGCCATGACCACTCAACTAGAATTCTATACAACCATAGAATGCAGCCTATTGAAGAAGATAGCAATTCCATTATCTATCATGGAGCTTGATGAATCTGAAACTAGGAATGTGAATAGCTGTCCAGACAGGAGAAAGTCTTGTTCCCAAGGCCGTCAGCAGGAGAAATGGCATGCCATTCATGATAATTTACATGCTAAAGATTTGTTCTTTGTTCATCTCATAATCTCACTTTTTTCTGATTTTTATGTGGCAGTTCACGCTTCCCTTTGGTTATTTGTTTTATCCTGCTGTATGTATGCTCAGTCTTTTGGTTGATCTTAATTAGTGTGTATAGGTAACATCTAATTTCGGGTTTTGTCTTCACTTATATATGGTGCATTTTCTTTCAAAAGTGTTATTAAAAGAAAGGCTAGCCCTGCTGGTTAATATATGCTTTCTAGTCTAGAATCTATAAATATTATAGCTATATACTTGCCCACTTTTTGTCATCCTCGATTAATATATATATATATGGCAGCTGCTGCTTCTTTTCTGTTTTTGACCACCTATTAAACATACAGGAAAATAATGATCTGTGAGTATAGCACTTTATCGTCATTTTGGTGGCCTTTTTAGCAAGACATGAACCATTTCTAAGAGGTGCAAAATATAAGAGATCAGAAGACGGTGGCCAATTACATAAGCCAATCAAATTGAAGGTGGGAAAAATAAGAGAAGTTTTATGAGCGCACACAACATTACTCAAATTTTTATAGCCTGTATACCTACAAAAGACTCGGGTATTTTAGGTTTAGTAAGTGCATCAAATTACTTGTTCTAAGAAAGAGAAAATAAACCATTGTTAAAGCCTAAAACATTCCGGATCTGTCAAAGGGCAAGGTTCAGGCAAATATTTTTCCCTGGGCTATCGGTAAATGACATTATTATGATCTATCCATCCATCTAAATGTGGCCATTTAGCATGGCAAACATAATACTACATTGAGCATTATATACACGAGCTGTACTTCATCTTTCTTTATTTAATTAGAGTTTATATGGCTTATCATCTCTTAATTCAGTTAATAGTTTATCTGTAAAATCAGAGGCCGTACATGGCGCGGCATCTACTCCTACTAGTTTTTCAAATTGAGTTAACGTTTTTAGCACTCTTAATGTAATTGAAACAAAAATTAATTTTAAAACATGCTTAAACTAGTGTATTTTTAAAAATAAAAGTAGGTCATATTGACATCTAAAAAGGATAAAAATTTATTACTGTTCTAATTATGTGCTCGGCTTCCTATACAAATGGACAATATTATATGGGATCCACTAAAAAAATACTTATTGTTGAGTCATACCTCATATATGTTATGAAGTGTAGCTCACCTAAATTTTTCTTTATTCATTTTCCTTATAAAAAATATAAAGTTGCATTTAGTGAGTGCTACAAAATAGTAACGCTGAAAATACAGTCATCTGAATTTTCAACTAAAACAAGCGAGTTGCTACTGATAACTCTCTTGAAAAGTATTATTTTGATTTAATTTGGATTTTAATTGTTAGTCTTGAGTAGGTTTTTATATTAGTTTTAGTATATATTAGGGTTTTTAGTTATGTTGAATTAAATTATGAAATCATTACAAGTATTAGGCTTAAATGCATTTCTTTTATTTTATTTGAAGATCAAGCATTGTTTGAAATTAATTGGCTTAATTGAAGATGTATTATTTCCTAAAGGTTCATTTGGTTGGCATGAAAATAATGCAAATAAAAAAAATTCATAAGAAATGGAAATGCATTGAAATAAAATGAACTAAAATTTGAAAAATGTTTGAAAAATGAAAAAATTTTCCTCATGTGCGTGCCCTAAAATTTATTCCAATTTCTTTTGTTTTTCACCAGAAATTTCTATTTTGTAAAGTTTTTACCTAGATTTTCTTTGGCAGAAAATAAAATTTCTTTTGACTAAATTTCAAAATATCCAAACATAATGAAAATTTTGAGCTCCATATTTTATATTTATTTCATGTAATTTCAAGACAACCAGACAGATCCTAAAAAATCGTAGACCAAAGTTGAAATTATTTGAAGGAATGAAGAGTTCATTGTTAATAAGGAAGTTTAGTCAAGCCACGAGCATTAGCATGCTGAAGAAAAGCATGAATGAGAATTAGGAATGTCGCGGGCTAAAGCTTGTTGGAGATTGACTAAAAATTGGAGAGCTTGTTAGTAATTATCCTAGAAGCACGTATATGCTATCTTTTACATGTCTATAAATACTCATTAAGAAGAGAGAAAATGGAGAGACTCTTTTGCTCATCCTTTCTAAGAGAAGAGAGACACTTGCTTTTGGAGAGATATTCGAGAGAAAGAAGAGAAGAGAAGCCAACATAGTGAAGAATTTTGATTTAGAATTCTTCTTATTTTCTTTTTATTTTCTTCTCTAATATTGGACTCTTTGGTTTTAATTGCAATGAATTTCATAATGTTTTCAATTAGTTTTATGGGGCAATTTTATTTATCTAAGATGTACAATGGATCTTAGTTATGATATAATATAAAATTATTATTTTCTACCTATTTATAATTATGATGGGTTGATTATTCTATTCAATGCTTAATACTACAAAAACTTATCTATGTTTTGTTAGATAAAGAGATTTTTTTGCCTAGACATAAGAAAATTAAAGATGTCATGAATAAAATAGTTTATAATTTTGAAGTAGACATATATTTGATATAACACTCCAATTTGCTATCTTTTACATGTCTATAAATACTTATTATGAGGAGAGAATATGGAGAGACTCTTTTGTTGATCCTTTCTAAGAGAAGCAAGACACTCGCTTTTGGAAAGATATTCGAGAGAAAGAAGAGAAGAGAAGCCAACATAGTGAAGAATTTTGCTTTAGAATTCTTCTTATTTTCTTTTATTTTCTTATCTAATATTGGACTCTTCGGTTTTAATTGCAGTGAATTTCATAATGTTTTCAATTAGTTTTATGGGGCAATTCTATTTATTTAAGATGTACAATGGATCTTAGTTATGATATAATATAAAATTATTATTTTCTACCTATTTATAATTATGATGGGTTGATTATTCTATTCGGTGCTTAATGCTACAAAAACTTATCTATGTTTTGTTAGATAAAGAGATTTTTTTGCCTAGACATAAGAAAATTAAAGATGTCATGAATAAAATAGTTTATAATGTTGAAGTAGATATATATTTGATATAACACTCCAATTTGGCTCGCGCACGGACCAAATCATAATGTTAAAATTTGGAAAATTGTTCATTAGACTACTAATTTAGACTAATTAGTACTGAAGTGTATCTCAAACCTCAAGTAGGCTTACGTCCAAAAAACCATGAGAGCGCTACTACATACGCATGCTTACCAGGTTGCATTGAAGGAATTTATAACATGACTTGACTTAGTCATAAAGCTTTCTATCATGATCACTCTGAGTTTAAGAGGTTGAGCATTAAGGAACACATCTTACTAAGAGTGCATAGTGTCATGCATAGGTCATTTCTTACACTTAGTTTCATTCTTGTATTAGTTATTTCATTGAATGATGATGTTCATACGAGAAAAGGCTACAATGATTATGGTTACCCTTTTTATATACCCTTAACATTCAACTAAATAAGGCAAGGCAGTCTCTAGATGTCAGGGTGTTTTACCTGACATCTAATCTTTACGTGGACTCTTCAAGCAGTATGATACGCTAGCTCCTCCGGTCCATGTCACTTCTACACACAAAGCCACAACCACAAAAGTTTCGCGTACTTGTTATAGCTCCACATCAGTTCTAAGACTCTGAGGATCAAGCACAACCCCAAAGAAGATTGTTAGTTAATAGCCATAAAGTTAACTCCCTGCATGGAAAGCCAATTAAATAAAATAGCACTTAAACACACGATATTAATCAAGGCTTGCGCCATCACTTAAACATATCATACAATATAGTCTAGCTTTAAGCCCACTTACGTTTATGGTAGGTTCAATTTACATTGTTAGTGATACATAACTATAACATATCATAATGCAAACTACAAAAGACAAATAAGTAGACACCCCCCCAATCCTGCGCGCCCTCCCCCTCCCCTCCCCCTCCTTCCCCCGCCATGGGCATCTCGATCCCTCCACCCAAGCCAATCAACACTAAAGAAACACACACACACACACACACACACCACACATACAATTAGTAATCAAAGATTACCTGGTTTGAAATAATTAATTGAAATATATAACTAGTTTATGAGAACCCTAATACCCACAAAGAAAATTCCGAACTTCGAGGAAACCTCACAAGACAATAAGTTGTAGGAGAAGCATATTAAGCACTTTCAAGTATAAACATATAATATAAGCCAATGTGCTCATAAGCACGACTAATATGAACATAAACATACATACTAATGTCTTCCCATCCTGCACATATCGCCCACCATTGTACTCAAATAACTCGGAACTAGTGCCTCAATTTTTGGAATCAAACTACACCACGCAGTACCCAGTAAAACTACACAACTCAGGGTGGGAGGAATATTAGTGTAATCTTGGTATTCTTCGTACAACCCTCATTTGCAAAATTGAAAAATCCTCATATGTACATAATACTTCTAGGTAAGGGGACTATGTGATCAGATTTCTAGATCTTAATTTCAAAAATCATCAAGGGGTATAATCCTTGAAGTTTTATTAAATTGTAAAAAAATTGAATAAATGGCCCAGCATTAGTGGGATTCGATAAACATTACTCATATTATCCTATCATCTAAAACCGGTAGAAATCCACACTTATGAACCAAACAAAAGATTAAGCAAAAGAGTTCTACATACTTGGGCAAGTGCAACATTTTAACTCGATGAACTCACTTTGTGTATCCTAGTAATGCAATTAATCCCTAATCATACTCTATCTCATAGGCACGCAAAATGAGGCAAGGCCTCCATACATGCATAACTGCATGCATCATTCTCATTAAGTTGATTAGGTTAATTAATTACACACCAATCATCGTTAAATAATTTAATTAAGGTTTGGGGTAATTTTTATATTAATTAGTGGAAATTTCACTTAAGCCTTAACCATAATTACTCAGACATGCCTAACTCCACATGGACTCCAAATGGGCTGAAATTTGGGAGGGTTTGTCCTAACACACTAAGGAATATGCACAAAAATCTCCATGGGCTGGCCAATGGTCTAATCAGGTGATTTAGGCTCATTAAGATGGGGCTAAGGAAATAGGGTTCCTGGGCTTCACTCCGATTTTGCTAAGGATGCTTTATGGGTTTGGAGACACCAAACAAATTTGGGAGATAGACAAAACCTTGAACTAGGATCTATGCAATTATAAATGACAAAATTTTAGATGGACAGATTGTTGAAGCTTGTTTTGATATGACATCTTCAAATTATCTAAGTTTAAGAGTTAAAGATGAGGCAACCATTTAAAGTTTTGTAGATTGAGGAATTGAATGAAGTGTTGAAGTTGGGTAAACTTCAGTTAGAACTTCAGCAATCAAAGATAAGAGGTGCAGGCCGAGGAAGATTGAAGTTCAGCCTTCGACTGACCTTTAGTCACTAGTTTGGTAATTGAAGACCCAAGACTTGGCAGAACAGTCGTGAAGCGTTAGAGTTGGATAGACCTTCTATTGAGAATTCGACAATTGTAGTTCCTAGAGTAACCCTAAGATGGTGTGGAGCATAGCGAAGGGGACTTCAACTAGGCTTTGGTTAGGGGTTTGGCAACCGAAGAAGGGTTGGAAACCTTAAGGTTGACATGGAATAGAGAATCAGAAGTTGAGGAAACTTTGGTTAGGCTTCGGTCTCAGATTTGACAGCCAAAGTTGACATGGCTAATTATAAGTGAATGTTTGGTTAACATTCGGTTAATTATTCGATAGCCTATTATTATGAAAAAGTTGTCAAAATTAGCTATTAGAAAAACAAAAAGAGGGGATCCAAATCCTAACGACTACTATTTTGAGAGAGGAATAAGGCATTGGAAAATGTGTTTTGAACACCTCTTGTTATTTTTGTGAACCATAGAACTCTTAGTGCAAATTTGGAAGTTCAATCTTGTGTTAGGAGTGGCTTTACCTATTAGTATGTATTCCTAAGTGTTTGTTATGTAAACCAAGGAGAGATCTTGATTGTGTGAGGTAGCTCAAGTGTGCTTACGCTGGTTGTAAGGTCCCAAAGTGTGGTAGTGTGTGCGGAAACATCTTGTTTGAGGAGAGAAGTGCTTCGAGGTGTAGTTTCAAGGTTGTTGGTTCCAAGGGTGTTTGGAGCTTGGTTAGCTAGGGTCCTTGACACTTGATGTTTTTGAGGGAAGGCTTAGTAGAGGATCCAAGAGTGCTTAGAATATAAACTTCTTTGGCACTTAAGAGGTGCTTGTGAAGGAGGCCTAGCTTGGTTGCTTGTAAGGTTACAAGTTGGTTTGCCTAGTGAAGCTACAAAGATCTACTTATCAAAGAACTTGGTTGGATAGAAGATGAGAGTATTAGTTGAGAAACTCTTTAAAAATTTGCATGTATTCTCTCTTTTCTCACTTCTCATTATTTAGGTGCTTGCTTTCTCATTTGTATTCACTTGTTTGTGCACACTATCTTAACTTGCTCATGCTTGACTTGTTTACTATTTGTACTTAAGTGTTTTCAAGTTATAGGCCATCTCACTACATGTAGGGTTTGACTAGTTCACAAAAATAAGTACCAAGTTAGAATTAAGCTTGTTTTGCCTCACACACATAGAACTTTACCTTTGGGTTCATATTCTTTGTTTGCCTCGCCTACTTTTCCTTTTGCATACTTGTTTATTAATTAATTGTACTTAAATTATTTCCACATTATTTGTCCATTGTTTTAATCTTTATTAAAGCCCAAAACATTGTGAGGATCAAACTATTTGTGGTTAGTATTTGTAGTTAGCTCTCACCCAATTAGGTTGCCTTCACAAATACCTTCCGAATTCTAACCCTTATCCTTGATCAGGGCGTAGAAAGATTGGCAAAGTTAGCCAACACCTTAAACTGAAATCCCACAAATTTGCAAACCAAAACTCTAAGTATCTTGGTCTTGGGACAACAGGGAAGGGGACAATCCGGCCCCCTATGAATTGGGTAATTTCTAGTGGCTAATCTACCCATCCAAATGTCATGAATTTTAAAGGGATTTAGTAGGATGTAACCCTGGGTAAAAAATTTGACGAAATTCTACCACCATTTGACTAGGAATTGCATACTTAGTGAGCTTTTTTCTCCGGTTGCAATTTTGCTCTCGGGTTTTTTTTGCACGTCCGGGCTTCTGACATTAAGTGTGAACATCTACAATGCAATTTGGAGCATGCCAATTCATGCTAGTGTAGGTCACTGTCCAAAATCTATAATTTGTGCATTAGGTATTCACCACCATGAATTGTTGTCGTAGGCTTAAGTAGATGACAATCCATAATCTCTACCCTCGAGTGTGCACATATGCGGCTAGACCCTTGCCTATTGAAACAACAAAATTGGTTTTTTCATCTTCCAATGCATGTCATTTTAATGCTTGGTTTGTTAGCTTTCAATGCTTATGGATGGACACCCTGTTAATATTTGTTATTATGAATATTAATGATATGTAACACATTATCACCCTCAGAATACTAAAGGAATCTCTGGATACAAACAGTGATGACTGTTTATTTTTCCATGGAAGATGAAGGGCCTCAAACCATTTCTATGAATAGGAACTCATTTGCCTCATTTTAAAAACAGGCCAATCCAAGAGAAGACAAGATGTGAGAGATAGAAGAAAAAGGGATATAGAGATAAGAAGAGGGAAATATATTATTCACTTGTTTAATTTTATACAGAGTATTGAGAGAGAGAAATCTTGTAATCTCAATAGTATAGGTTGGGTGAGTAATCTTCTTGTACTTCTCTATATGTTTGACGGCTATAATCTTTGGTTGAAGTAGTGAATTGTTCGTTGTTGTCCCGTGGTTTTTGACTCTCGATAGAAGGAGGGTTTTTCACATTAAATCTCTGTTCTTTTGGTTTTGTTTTATTTTATTTCTCAGGCATTATTTTCCCATATCTTGTGGTCGCTGTTGTTGATCTCCAACTTTGGGGATTTTTCTCAACAATTGACACCGTCTGTGGGAACTTTCATTCAATCGGATCTTGATTTGAGTGGGAGTCATGGCAGACACTTCCAAGACTAGGTAAGATTGATAAATTTGATGGAACAAATTATCAATGGTGGAGGATGCAGATTGAGGATAGGAGCAACTACATCAACCGCTTGTAGGTACCAAGCTGGATTTCGGACAACCGTTTGGAGTGGTGACCGATGCTTCAGACAGAGCCGTGGGCGGTATACTACAGCAGGAAGCCATGGTGCATTGTCTAAGAAAGAAGAAATCTCTGCGATAGGCAAATAGGTTCTTTGGACTTTCGCCTACTTACTGGGGACGCCCTCTAAGACCAGTCTCACGTACGCCTTTCGTCTCCCTTGACCTGCACAATGACAGCTGGGGGCGGTGCATTTGATACCTGTGTGGCAGTGACCAGGTTCTCCTTCGAGTAAGTGAATGGCATGTCTGATATGAAGGTCGGGAAGCCCCATACTATACCTTGCAAGGTCACTGGTAAGTGCGGGTTGGTGACGATGAGGATGGTCCCGGTGCTGAGAGGATTGGGGATCATTGCGGTGAGGGTGCCGAAGAAGGTGCTGCAATTTGTTGGGATTGCCCATCTCCTTCGACCATGGCAGAAAGAGGCGGAGGTGACCGCGGCGGCTTCGGCCGGGGCAGGGGCATGGAGACTGGCATAGGGATCGACGCTGTGGGTGTTGCAGCAGGTGGTGCGAGGAGCAAGAAAAGTGGGTGCCCACAACAAGGTTTGGTCGGCTAATGAAGGAGGCAAAGATCTGGTCTTTGGAGCACATCTACCTCCACTCACTGCTCGGTGAAGGAGCACCAGATCGTAGAGACCCTCTTGGGCCTGGTGCTCAAGGACGACATCATGAAGATCATGCCAGTGCAAAAGCTGACCCGTGCTAGGTAGCGCACCAGGTTGAAGGCTTTCATCGTTGTCGACGACGGCAACTACCATGTCGAGCTCAGCGTCAAGTGCAACAAGGAGGTGGCGACGGCGATCTGGGGGGAGGGCGATCATCCTCGTTAAGCTGTCGGTGATCCCTGTCCGGAGGGGTTACTGGGGATCAAGATTGGGCCACTTTCACAGAGGCTGATAATGATGTTTTTGTCAGATCTTGTCTAGTGGGGTCAACAGGATAAGGTGAAGAAGAAGGTTAGAGGCTAGGTTGCTACAGCCACTACCTACACCTTCGAGACCATGGAGCTCGGTCTCAATGGACTTGGTATCCGGATTCCCTAGGCTGAAGGGAATCTCAGCAAGATCAGTGGGTCAGTTTTCTAAGTACTCATAATTCGTAGCAATACCACAGGGGTGCTCAGCCAAGACTGCTGCCGAATGGTTCTTGAGGAACGTGGGGAAGTTCTGTGGTCCCGACCAACATTGTTACAACTAACTGTTCAAATAATTTTAGTGACATGTAAGCATACACGGTCGAAACAAGTAATATAATGATAAATTCGAGTATCATTCCTACAGAGAGATGAATTTTCTTAAATTAATTAAAGAAAATAAAATTAAGAGCAAAACAACAATAATTGACTTAACTAAATTTAAATAATAACTTTAAATAAAAGGAGAAGTTAAAATAATAAAACTCGTTCTAGAGTCAAATTTCCCTTAATATGAATTTAATCTTCATCAAATCTTACTCTTATCTTCTATTCCCTTGCATTGTCGATCTAGGATAATTATATGACATGGTGGCTATCGCTCCTTCATGCATCTATTATTTTACCTCAATTTCTACCTCCCAGTGATAATTGATTAATCAACAAAATAATGCATTAAGATTTGCCTTACAATTGCATATAGTGTTGTGTATCTCCAGACCACAATGACAAACAAGTCAAAAGACTCATCGTATGATGAATTATCAATGACTAATCTAATTAATTTCTCCCAAAATCTAATTAAATCTCATGATCTAAGAAATAGGCGATCAATCTATTTTTAGCATTAAGAACATAATAATTCAAACAATCCAATTGAATAAAAGAGTAAGAGGCTGATATGAATCAAATTAAACCATATTAAGTTCTATTCTTCTCTAGAACGAAAGAAAGGATTACTCCATAATGAAAATAGAAAACAATATAAAGAACAAACAAGTTTTTATTATTAAAAGAAAAGGAATTGCAAAAACTAAACTATTTCTTCCACTAAACTCTAAAGCTAAGAGATGAGATATTTCAAATGACAAATGACCACCCCTTTATATAGAAGATGAGGTGGCCACAAGATATATGAATTAAAGGAGGTTTCTTACAAATCAGTGTATTCAAATTGATTATGATGTCCATTCTTCAACTCTTCGACATACTCAAATACAGCCAAAACAATGTACATCCATCTTCATCGAACTTTGTCAACACCGTAAATTATAGCCATTGGGTGGGGGCAAGTGTCATGACCATTCAATTCCAAAGCTTAATTTGTTTCATCCTATGCTATCTCATCTAAATATCCTCAGTTTTCCTAACTCTTATCTGCTCTGCTAATCCCATTTTAGCTATATCTTGTTCCTCAAGTTCTGGTCCTACTAAGCTCTAACTAATCTACTCAGTTGGCGGATGAGCAATACACGGACGGTGGTAGTGCATCTTCAGTCGGTGGTAGTGCATCCTCGGACGGCGGTTGTGCACCTCGGCAGTGGTTGTGTGACTCGGTCGGTGGTCGTGCAACTCGGTCGGCGGTTGTGCAACTCGGTCGGTGGTTGTGCACTCAGTCGGCAGTTATGCACTCGGTCGGCAGTTGTGCAACTCTGTCAGTGGTTGTGCAACTCTGTAGGCGGTTGTGCAACTCTGTTGGCAACCATGCTACCTAGATGCAGAAAAAAATCTGATCCTAATCATATGAATCGTAAATCCACTACTGTCTCTAACATATCTTGGCTACTAACAGCTCGGCTCAGGTTGTCCCACCATGCGTGTTTGATCCGAAGAGGCTTGGATCATGGTGTTGACACATATGATGGTAAACCTATGCTAGACCCACACTGATCTCCTGAAATCTGGAGTGGCTATTTTTATCAGTGCTAATTGGCCCTCAGACGGTAATCACTAATCTTGTACCTTATCTCTGATAGAATCCGGTCAAATATTAGATCTCATAGGCAATGGTGGTCCTGATCTCTTCCTCATCATAACGAGACCTCAATCTGGCAAAAGAAGCCAAAACTGTTGGCCCCTTTTCTTTTTAACTTATTCCCATCATGTACACTATGTCCCGTAGAAACAGGACTAATGTGGTGACATGCAAGACATGGACACCTGGTCAACATCCAATTCAGCCTTAGCTGACCGAAAATGTGGACACCCTAACTCATCCAAATCTGTTTTGCAATTGACAGAATCGGTGGGTCTCTAAGCCCATCATGACATTCCTGTCAGATTCTTAGCTAACGTCTGTTGACATCTGGATCTGGTATAAGATAGGATCCTATACCCATTCTACCTCTGCTAGCACCACTACATCCCTTGCTCACATCTAACTGGCAAGCAGTTTGATATCATGATAAAAATCCATACATGGCATGTCAGCTCAACTAAGGTCAATGCCACATATTTCTGATTAAGTCCTGAATACATTGTTATGCAAATAACTTATGAAGAAAAATCTGCATGTAAAGAAAATAAACAGAAACATACCTGCCAGTTGGACTTGGAGCGGTCTTTGCACACACTTCACCTATAAAAGTATCTTACATCTTAATCAACCGAGAGTAGCTCTGATACCAATTCTGTAACACCCCAAATCCGGTTCACGCTCGTGAACCGAACCGGCATGTTACAAGCCCCGGTTAGGTCAGCTAACCCGAACCTAACTCATGCGGATCCAAGCTCGGCATTTTAAGATGAAGATACAACTCTCAATGCATGGATGAATGCACAAACCCTAACATTGTACTACATGAATGACATGCAAATCAAAGTACACACCCAGACAATCCCGATAAAAATTAATAAAAATTTTGAAATATAACGGACAGAGTTTCCCCTAAAAATATAATTAGGGGCCACCCTGTCAAATATACATATGCAAATATATATATAACCATATATCAAACAATTTCATTCATACAAAATACAAAATCTAACATGCTGTAACTCATTTTGAACTTGGGTCTCAACCCACCACGCTTCCATTGCGCAATCTATTCATGCTCGCATCATCTCATCATCTCTTAGCACTTAATCACGTCCTATCATCATATCTTAAACATTTAATCACATTATATCATCTCTCAGCATTTCACGTCATTTTCAAGATAATAACATCATAACAAAAACATTAATTACTCTATCGACTGACATGTGTGCAAAGACATCATTGCTCCTCCGTCCAAGCTGGCTCCTCCAACTCATAATTATTACCTACATATAGTATAAAAACACGTTAGTAACAAGTGTTACTGGTCCAGCAAATAAAATAACTATAACAAACTGGATATGAGAGTAAACTCTCATATGAAAGAAAACATCATATACTCCACGTGAACACTCTGAAGGGCACTACTAAGGAACCACTGGGTTGCAGACCCAGTAGCATCCCCAACTTACTGATCTGCTACTGCTGATGCTGCTCTCGACATTTTCTTACTTCATTTTCTGGTCTCAAATCCTAAGCCCTCTCATTACCTCCATATTTCTCTTGGTCTTGAGCACGAAGGCCGAGTACTCTTATGAAGTCGCCTTTAGTACCCTTTGAACCACAAGTCCGGACATGCGCTGTACTAAACAGTACCCGTAAACCTCCACGTTCTCCGGGTGTGAGGAACTCAAACGTGGAGTTGTCAGGATCCTTCGAGAATGGAACAGCCGCTGGCACTAATCCAGAGCCCGCTTTGACTGTCACGACATCCGCTCATGGCACGTGCAGCCGGTTTCTCCATCTCTCATCTCACTGAAAACTTGATAAAATTTTATATATAGGTCTCGGAAGGGATTTATATAATATGCCCGAAGGCAACTTATGGTGGATCTTGTTTTCGAAATCATCCTCGAGAGATCTCATCCTCGAGGGGTTATTAATCCGGAAAACTGCTCGATTAAATGGCCCGAGTTAAGTGCGATCCAATAAAATGCCACTTAACCCATCCTACAAATAATAAAATAAACATACAATAGAAGAGAACGTAAAATAGAGATGAGTCCTAAACGGACCTGGTAGAAGCTCCAAGCGTGTCATCGTGCCTAGGCGGCTAGCTCCTACTCTGTACCTACACATCAAAACTAAATACTAATGCCCGCTAACTAAATGATGCATCAAACGCAATGAACATCACACTCAAAATACAAACAGTATCCAGCTATAGCCAAATAATCATAGATGTGAAAATAATTCTAACTCATCCTATTCATAATAATTTTATTACGTTTTTCTAATTTACGTCGTAGTCACTTATCATGCTCTCATTAGATCACATTACTCTTCATTCACACTTAATTTCATCATGCAACTCATCGTTTCATCCATAATTAAGCATTAATCACATCACTAAACCAACCCTAGCATGTTGTGCTAACAATCATCAAGTTTAAATTAAAAATTTGGAGGTAATTATACCTCACGTCGTCGGCAATCGGCGACGACTAGGGTTCTGTCGCGAGTCTCGAAGCTCGAATTCAGCGCTCGTCAGTGTTTGAAGTTCGATCGGGATTGACTGGATGAGCTCCGTGGAAGATCCAACGAATTCTAGCAAATCCAATTTTTCGGCAGGTTCCGGCGGTTTTCTGGCAGTTTCAGTAGTTTTTCGGCAGCTTCCAGCAGTTTTTCGGCGACAATCACTAGTGGCGTCTACTGGCTGAATAAGGGTCATATTGGGTACCATTGGAACTGACTTGGCAAGCCTGATGCGTCCACGGCTTCAACATGGTCGGCGGAGGCGGCTGCTCGCCGGAAAATGGCAAAAATAGGGCCGGCAGCGATGGGTAGCTAGATCCGGCCAGCCTGGGCGGCGATGGCCTCCTCTATGGTGAGGGAAGTTCGCTGGGTGGTCGAGAGTGTCGAGGCTACAGCTGGATTGCCACGGCAATGGTCACCGATGGCACGATCGCTAACGGAAGTACAGCGCAAAGGCGCGGCTTCCTCGCATCGCGGCGGCCAGATGGTGGGGCAGCAGGCCGACGCCATGGCGGGGCTAGGCGGCGACATCCACTGGCAAGGCGACGACGGTGCCAGCGGTGGCGGCACCAAACAGTGGGGGCGGCTAGGGTTTGGAAGGGGAAAGTGTCGCGGGAGGAGAAGAAATGATTGGGTGGCAAACTTGTAAATATTACTTGACTCGCCTCCAGCTCGAGTCAAGAATAATAACTAAGTCGTATTAAATCCTAAAAAAATCTGAAAAAATCTCATAAAATCAAACAAACACCAAAACATCATAATGACATGCTCTATAACTAACAACCCACCCAAACTGCCCGTAACATGCCCTAACGTGGTAAACGACCTAAAACTAATTCTACGATCACTGTATATATAATAATAATAATAAATAAACTGCATACTCTTATATATTCTGATAACTCATTCTGTTCTGTTATGTTCATGATGTTATCATCATATACTTAGGTATGCATGACCCTCATAGCTCATACATGCGACCGGCGTTAGCTTGGTACACGTGTCCTGAAACTGACTCGACTCGAAAATAATGGTCGAATCGACTGGTTCTGAATATAAAACCTTGACTCGAATCGTGGGTTTTACATGGAGTCCTATGATGAAGCCATGAGTGACAAAACTCTTAAGTGGGAGTTGGCCATGAAGGATGAGATGTCATCATTAGAGAAGATTCATATATGGGAGTTGGTGAAGTTGCCACCAAAAAGGGAGGTTCTACAAAACAAGTGGAAAGAGGGAACCGAGAAGCGAGGCTAGCTGGGAAAAGGAAAGGGACTAGTGGCAATTGAAGAGCAAGATCAAGAAGTGTTGTGGAGGACTTTACCTTCCGATGAGGACGTCATGTCTCATTGGTGGGGGTAGACTGTTACAGGTCTAGTCCATTGGATGAGCTAGGTTTGGCAGTTGTTCTTGGTCATCCTGTGTCCAAGACGGATAGTCGGTGCTATCTAAGTGGTGGAAACAACTTACCAGTGTTAATCTGTGTTAGAGTTACAGGCAAAGATCAAGCTGTGGTGCATGGAGCGTGTTGGGTGACCACGGTGTACTAGCGAGTTCTAGGATTTGGAACGAGCAAAGTACCGTTACTCGATGGAGCGTATTGGCATTATGATCGGTAATTGTACTGAGCATGTCGGTATATCGGAAAGAGGAAAGCTCAGAGGCATATGGGTTCTAGGTAGCAGTTCATGGGGTGTGATGACCGAACACCGGGCTGAACAGCTACGAGCGTGCATAAAGGCGGAGCGAGGTTGATGGACCGAGCGTATCAATATAAATACTGGGTGTACCAAGACGAGCAGCGTAGCGGTACTTGGATGAGCACGGATGTGTGGACGTGACTGAGCAAATTACCAGGATTACGGTATTTGGGTCGAGTTGTCGAGCAGTGCCACAATGGCGGTATTTGTAGCGTGCAGTTTACTAGAAGCACCAAGAGAGGCGACTGTTGGCCGAGACTGATTGGTTCGAACCAGGAGGGTTCGACCATGTCACTAGCATGCGCGGAAGGATATGCTTGAGGGGATTTGTCGATAAGGATGATGATGATGTTGATAGTTATCAAGATCAATCTTGAGCCAACGGTGGAGGTTGGTTGCAACTAACTCCAGAAGATAAGCATGATCGACATGGAGATATGTCCCATCTGCGTGGAGATAAGGATGCCATGTTAGATGCAGGTTGTTAGAGACGTGAATGAGATCTTCCCGGAGTTGTGGATAAACACGAAGGTTCTATATAAGGAGGTGTCCTCTTGTGTAGAAAGCAGCAGAGGAAACTTGCACTAACATGCAAGTGATGGACTTATGCAACGAATAAGTAGAGGAAGAATTTGGACTAGAGTGTTCCAATAGGACTCCAAGTGGGAGATTGTTAATATTTGTTATAATGAATATTAATGATATGTAGCCATTATTACACTCAGAATACTAAAGGAATCTCGGAATACAAACAGTGGTGACTGTTTATTTTTCCATAGAAGATGAAGGGCTTCAAACCATCTCTATAAATAGGAACTCATTTGCCTCATTCTAAACATATGCCAATACAAGAGAAGACAATATGTGAGAGACAAAAGAAAAATGGATATAGAGATAAGAAGAAGGAAATATATTATTCACCTGTTTAAGAGAGAGAAATTTTGTTATCTCACCAGTATAGGTTGGGTAAGTAATCTTCTTGTATATCTCTATATGTTTGATGGTTGTATTCTTTGATTGAAATAGTGAATTGTTCGTTGTTGTCCCGTGGTTTTTGACTCTCGATAGAATGAGGGTATTTCACGTTAAATCTTTGTCTTTTTTGTTTTATTTTATTTTATTTTATTTCTCAAACATTATTTTCTCATATCTTATGTTCGTTGTTATTGATCTCCTACTTTAGGGATTTTTCTCAACACACCCAACACTTATCCCTTTCCTGAACTCATGTGAAGCTCCTTAAACTATGTAAGAAGCACCTTATATGCCCGCTTCATTGCTAAATGACATGTTATTCTTTCGGAATTATTTTGGTCATCATATACTATACTTTCATCACAAAATGAATCGTAGATAAATCCAGTAGCTTGCTATCCAACACGTCTCTAATGTAGTAATACAAATATTAATATGCTTCCTCTTCAAATGAAAATTTATATTCATGTGGAAGTGAATTGCACTCTTGACTAGCAATCTGATTATGCACCTCAACAATATTTATTATTGTTGAGGTAAATAGTTAAAGTGCCAATTGAAGAAGAATTTTGGTTTCCATGTGAGGAGCAAGCATATTGTCGTGCATTAGCATTTGATTAGAGATGTGTTGGATAGCGAGCTAGTTTTATATATGTTCATACCAAGAATATTTTAGACAATATGACAAATCAGTTTTAAAGGAAAAGCTTGTCTTTTTTAGGAATCAAGCAGGTATGGAAGGAGCTTCACATGAGGTCGGGAAGGGGAGGATTGCTCGGAAATAAGAAAACCATGCATTGTAAGTTGTAGAAGTCCAACTCGATGCGGTAAGTGCATAGCGGGGGCACAAGTGTGCTTAATTGGCCGTGATGGTTTTGGATCATGGATTGCTCGAGGCGGTGACCGCCCATGCGTGTTGGTGCATGTCCAAGTGCCCAAGTTCTACATTTTCGATAGTGATTGTGTGCCTTAGTGCGAATTAGCATGGGCCATAGCAAACTTGGTTGTTCACATTGAATGTCGGGCATCCAGGCGCGAAAATGCTTTCCGCCTAGACGTGTGCCCAGTAGGCTTGTCTGTAAGTACGTGTTCTTACATGGTGTTTTTGTATTCAAATCAATTTTGGAAAGATTCAGTGGAATCTACCTTTGATCTAAAGTAGAAGATTACTAATTAGAATCCATATAACTTGCCGATTGATCGTTCTATAATTTGATCTTTAATTTACGGTATCCTTTACATATTAGCCTTTTGCCTACCAATCTTATTGGTCTTTTTTATCTTTATATGAGAGTTTGTTGTATTTAGAATTTATTGTGATTCTATCAGTGGTCGCTTCTAATGGTAAATAATTTTGCGACCGCATCTTCAATTGTAAAACGATCTCAAATTTAGCCGGTTTAAATCACGTCAGTAGCTGATCACAAAATAGCAACCGAAAAAGCCTGTCACAAACTCGCGGTCACTGATGACCTTTTTTCTACTAGTTAGTTGTACTAATTATTCTCATTATCTAAATATAATTTCAAACTTGTCAAGTTTTGAAAGTTATATTTTACATATGCAATGACAAAATGAATACTCAGTGTAAGCATATATAAGTTGTTTCAAATAAAACCATAACTTCAATTTAAACCACAACTTCCAAATCAGGTCATTTAAGATGTAAAGCAAATGACGTACAATTGTTTTTGAAAAGAATTAATCTCGTTCATCCATGTCATTTAACACCTCACATTAGAAAGTCGTGAACATGATGGTACATGAGAAAGTAGCATATGTGGTAACTAAATCCCCAAATATTTAAAATTTTTCACATACATATTTTGCGGGGATAAATGGGTTCATTGCATCACAGTATGTGGCAATAAAATTACAGTTTCATGAGAACGTCATCTAAAGATAGACGAATTTTAGCCATGAAATAACAAACAAAGTAAAGACGGAAACAATATTTGAGCAAGGGGAATCCTAATTAAGGACTTGTGTATAACATATATCATATCAGATTAACAGATATTATGAAGGGATTGCAAGCCACTAAGGCCAGACAGAGAGCGAACATTGGATTGCATGGCTACGTAATTGACATCTGTACCACGTGTCAGATGCCAACTTTGATGCTCAAATGGGATCTTCTTACAAAGGAACAAATTCCCTTACCCTGTGGGGTATATCTTTCACACACCCTTTCCATCCAGTTTTTTTAGTATAATATAAGAGCTGACAAACTATTGAAACACTTTCAAAATTTTTGTGGCAATCAATTGTTATTAAAAAGCATTGAAGAAAAATTATTACTATAATATGACTCTATCTGGTAGTATTAGTATAATTATGCTCTTAGTTTAGTGCTTCTGCGAAGAAAATCTGTACCTAGACAATATATTTTAATAGCGCTGGGTGATCACTATAAAGGTTTATCAATTCACGTTGGGAAAAAAATACTTTATTTTTTCACGCTTGAGCGTCATTGCATTCGCTAACTATATGACAATTAGAAATCTCAAACATTGCCTTTGAAGCGTCAAACTCAAATATCTATCTAGTTTTATGATTATTGAAAACCACTAATTTAGAGTATATGATTTTAGAACTTTAATTATTATAAATGGGTGATTTTGGTAATATAATTATAAGAGATAATTTTAATTCTTATAAGTTACTGATACTTACTAATTTTCACAAAAAGGGTGATATTTCTAGTAAATAGACTTTAGTTTTGTTAATATATGTAATTGTATTAATAATATGTAATTCATTGTCACACTTGAAATATGAAAAGAATCTCGGAATACCAACCGAGGTGGCTGTTTGTTGTTCCATGAAGGACGAAAGATCTTAAAACTTCTTTATAAATTGAGCTTTATTTGCCTCATTTTAAAATAAGACAAGCAGAGAAAATAAAACAAGAAAGACAATAGGATCAAGAGAGAGAGAGAGAGATAAAAATGAAGGAAAAATATTATTCACAAGTTTAATTCTATAGAGTATTAAGAGGGAGAGAATTTTGTAATCTCAATAATATAAATTAAGTGAGTAATTTTTTTGTGTTTGATAACTCTAATCTTTGGTTGAAATAGTAAATTGTTCGTTGTTGTCCTGTGATTTTTTGACACTCGATAGTCTGTTCTTTTGGTTTTATTTTATTTTATTTCTCGGGCATTATTTTACTAAATTTTGTGTTTGTTGTTGTTGATCTCCAACTAAAGATTTTTTTAACAATTGGCACCATCTGTGGGAACTTTGGGTCTCCTTCAATCGAATCTTGATTTGAGTGAGATTCATGGTGGAAACTTCCAAAATTAGGAAGATAGAGAAGAGAAATTTGATGGAACAAATTATCAATGGTGGAGGATGTAGATTGAGGATCATTTATATGGGAAGCAACTACATCAACCGCTTATAGGTACCAAGCTAGAAGCAATGTCTGCTGAGGAGTGGGCCTTGTTGGATAAGCAAGCTTTAGCTATTGTTCGATTGTGTTTAACACATTCGGTGGCATTTAATGTATCAAAATAGACAACCATCGAAGGGTTGATGGAGGCATTAGCTGGTGTTTATGAGGCATTGAGGCATTAGCTGGTGTTTATGAGAAGTCATCTGCCTCTAATAGGTTATTTTTGTTGAGGAAGATTGTCTCTTTAAGAATGCTTGAAGGTAAATCTATTGCTAATCATTTGAATGATTTTAATAAAATTTGGGTACAACTTGAATATGTGGAGATGACCTTTAGTGAAGATATTAAATTTTTAATGTTCATGTGTTCTTTGCCAGAGAGTTGGGATACAGTAATTACTTCTATAAGTAATGTATCAAAAGAACAATTAAAGTTTGATGAAGTGCTAGGTGCAATCTTGAATGAGGAGATGATGAAGAGGAGCCTGGTAGATAGCACACCGTCCATCTCCGACATAGCTTTGATGGTGGACAAAAGTAAGGGCAAAGAAAGAGGAAGAGGTCAAAGTAGAAGTCCTAAGAACCGAGGGCACTCTAAATCTAAAGGAAAATTCAAAGGTAAGCCTATTTGGATTCGTGACAAGGAAGGACATGTAAAAAAGAATTGTCCCGAGCGAGTCAAGAATGTAGCTAATGTTGTTGATGGCCATGAAGATAAATTTTGTTTAACTATTCATGATGATTACAACATAGATACATGGTACATTAATTCAGGTGCTTCATTTCATTGTACTTCTCACAAAGAATGGTTTTGTGATTTTGTCAAGAGTGAGTTGGAATACGTAACTATTGGCAATGGTCAGAAGTGTAAAATTGAAGGTAAGGGAGTAATTCATTTGAAGATGCATGGTGAAGGTAAACTTATTCTCAAGGAGGTCAGGTATATACCTAAATTGTGAGATCCCTCAACTTAGTCCCACATCTAATACCTACTGGGAGAAGATCTTGTTTATAAGTGGGAATGGACTATAGATCTTTAACTTTCGGGGTACCCATTTTAAAGAAATGACTTAGCCCATTACGTTGCACTTTGGGCCGGGTCGTTACAAATGGTATCAGAGCCGACCTGGTTCCGTGTTAGATGGTGGGCTGGATTAGAAACGTTGGCTAGGCTGCCGATTACGGGCAAGAAAGGTCGTGGGCTGGGGCTAGCAACGGGCCAAGAATAGGCATTTCGGGGACGAAATTCCCTAAGGTGGGTGGATTGTGAGATCCCTCAACTTAGTCCCACATCTAATACCTACTGGGAGAAGATCCTGTTTATAAGTGGGAATGGACTATAGATCTTTAACTTTTGGGGTACCCATTTTAAAGAAATGACAACCCATTACGTTGCACTTTGAGCTGGGTCATTACAGGTATATACCTAAATTGAAGAAGAATCTTACATATGTTAACAAGTTGGAGGAAGGCAGTTGGCATACTTTACCCATTGTCTGCCAAGATTGATCCATTTGCTTCTTTGGCTGCTGAGAAGAATGACATAATAACATTATGGCATAGAAGGTTTGGTCACTTGAGCGAGAGTAGGATGAGAATCTTACATTCCAAGCTTCTATGGTCACTTGAGCGAGAGTAGGATGAGAATCTTACATTCCAAGAAGGTTTTGACAGGTATAATTGATTCTAACTTTGATTTTTGTGAAGGCTGTATTTTAGGTAAACAGAAACGGGTCAGCTTTACAAAGATGACGAGAGATGAAACCCAAAAGGTTGGAGTTGGTTCATATAGATGTATGGAGACCAGCCCATGGTAAATCTTTTGGAGGTAATTTCTATTTTGTTACATTCATTGATGATTTTAGTAGGAAGACATGGATCTACACAATTAAAAAAAAATCAGAATTCTTTAGCATTTTCAATATATCGAAAGCCCGAATTGAGAAACAGGTTTGAAATTGAAATGTCTTCTGTCAGATAATGGCAGAGAATATTGCAATAAGGAGTTTGACTCTTATTGTGAAAAGTGGAGAATTAGAAGTATCAAGACAGTGCCAAGTACATCACAAGCAGATAGGATGAATAGGACCATCCTAGAGCTAGCGAGAAGCATGAGAATTCATGCTAGTCTCCCTTTGCATCTTTGGGGTGCCATTGTGGATAGAACTGTCTATCTAATCAACCGAAGTCCATCAAGCATCTTAGATGGAAAAATATAGGAATAGGTATGTACTGGTAAGAAAGTTGACTACTCTTTTCTTAAGGTCTTTAGTTATATTGCATATGCACATATTGATAGGGAATCAAAAAACAAGCTTGATTCAAAATCCTTCAAGTGTGTATTTCTTGGATATGGGGGTGATGAGTATGGTTACCGAATGTGGGATTTCGAGAACAAGGTGTTTTGAAGTCAGAATGTTGTATTCAATGAAGAGTGCATGTACAAAGACAAGAAGAAAGAAAAGAGTGAGGAGTCGAACGAAAAAGAGTATATGGAGCTTGATGAAACAGATGAAGAGATACCAAGTGTTGAAAATAAAGCATTTGTTCTAAGTGATGTGGAAAAATTATCTTCTAAAAAGACCGAAGAAGAAGGCGAGTCACAAGCTAATCAACCACATGATGATGAATTAGATTCTAAATATTATGACGTACAAGTTGAAATTGATGATTCAGAGCCACCACAAAAGACAGTTGTTGCTCTAGAACCAAGGAGGAGCACAAGGGCTAGGAAGCCTACTTAGAATTTAAATTTAATTGTACAAAATGTTTTGTATACTGATGTAGGATTATCAAGTCCTATGATGAAGCCATGAGTGACAAAGCTTATCTTAAGTGGGAGTTAGCCATGAAGGATGAGATGTCATCATTAGAGAAGAATCATACATGGGAATTGGTGAAGTTGCCACCAAAAAGGAAGGTTCTACAAAACAAGTGGATCTATTGGCTAAGTTTGAAACTGGTGGTGTACAAAGGTATAAGGCAAATACTTGTAGTGAAAGGTTTCGATCAAAGAGAAGGAATCGATTTTCATGATATATTTGCACCTGTTGTAAAAATGACTTCTATCAGAATTATTTTGAGTATTGTGGCTATAAAGGGGTTGTATTTAGAACAGCTTGATGTAAAGACAGCTCTCCTTTATGGTGATTTGGAGGAGGAGATCTATATAGAACAACCAATATGATTCTAAGTCAAAGGTATAGAAAATATGGTGTGCAAATTGAAGAGGGGTCTATATGGACTCAAATAAGCACCAAGACATTGATATTTGAAAATTTGACAAGCTTATGTTAGATAATGGATTTGCTATGGCCAATTCGTACCACTATGTATATCTACAAAAGTTTAATGATGATAATTATATTATTTTAACTTTGTACGCAGATGACATGCATGTTGCAGGGACTTGTATGGAGAAAATTGTTAATCTCAAGATGAGGTTCGCCAAGAGTTTTTCCATGAAAGATTTGGGTGAAGCAAAACAACTTCTTGGGCTGCAAATTGCCCGAAATAAGAAAAGCAAGAAGTTGTGTTTATCTCGAGAAGGGAATGTGAAGAAAGTTCTTGAGAGATTCAACATGAATGAATCTAAGCCTGTGACTACTACTTTGGGTAATAATTTCTAATTGTCAAAAGAACAAGGTGTTAAGAGTGAGGAGGATAAAGCTCACATGAAAATAGTGCCTTATGCTTCAGCTATTGGAAGTCTTATGTATGTTATAGTGAGTACAAGATCAGATATTGCACATGCAGTGAGAGTAGTAAGTAGATTCACGAAGAACACAGGAAAAAAACACTGGACGGCAGTGAAATGGATTTTCAGGTATTTGAAAGGAACTTCTAATTACTGTTTGTGTTTTGAGGGTGAAAATATTGATGCACAAGGTTATGTGGACTTGGGCCATGCAGAAAATAGAGACAATGGCAAGAGTACATCTGGAGATATCTTTACAATTGGTGGAACCATATTGAGCCGAGTTTCCAAATTGTAAAAGATAGTTGCTCTATCTTCAACTGAAACAGAATATGTGGCTGCTATAGAAGTTAGCAAGGAGTATACTTGGATTAAAACTTTAATGAATGAGTTAGGTTTTAATGGGGTTGATTGCATGTTCTACAGTGATACTCAAAGTGCAATCCATTTAGCCAAGAACTCAGCATTTCATTCTAGGACCAACCATATTCGGTTAAGGTATCATTTTATCAGATCTTTGTTAGAAGAAGGTAAATTGATGTTGGAGAAGATAGATGGCAAAAAGAACAGATATGTACTAAACTGGTGGAGGGACAAAAGTTGAATTTTTGCTCAACTTTGGTGAATTTGTACGACCAAGCAAGTGGACTTATGCAACGAACAAGTGGAGGAAGAATCAAGACTGGTGTGTTCCAATCGGACTCCAAGTGGGAGATTATTAATATGTGTAATTATATTAATGATATGTAGTACATTGTCACACTCAGAATACTAAAAGAATCTCTGAAATACCAATAGAGGTGGTTGTTTTTCCTTCTATGGAGGATGAAGGGTCTCAAAAGTTCTCTATAAATTGAGCTTCATTTGCCTCATTCTAAAAACAAGACAAGCAGAGAAAATAAAACAAGAAAGACAAGATGAGAGAGAGAGAGAGAGAGAAGAGATATAGAGATAAAAAAGAAAAAAATATTATTCACGAGAGTATTAAGAGGGAGAGAAATTTTGTAATCATAATAGTATAGGTTTAGTGAGTAATCTTCTTGTATATCTCTATATGTTTGATGACTATAGTCTTTGATTGAAGTAGTGAATTATTCGTTGTTGTCCATTAATTTTTGACTCTCAATAGAAGGAGGGTTTTCATGTTAAATCCCTATTCTTTTAGTTTTGTTTTTTATTTCTCATAGATTATTTTCCCAAATTTTGTATTTGCAGTTGTTGATTTCCAACTTAGGGGATTTTTCTCAAGTTTTCGTGTCACAAGACACTAACAGGGATCAAGATTGTTTTGGTGTCAGGATAATATTAAATTTCTTTAAATGGAAAAATGCAGTTATTTAGTTTAAAAAAAATTACAGGTATTGAAGCCCAAAATTTAAAAAACAAAATCAAATGTGATAGGTTTTGGGTTTTGCTAATTTGCAATATGAGATATTGGCTAATATCAACTCCGCTCAATACCAGTTCAGCAAAAGTTAAATTCAGCTATCTTTTTAGTTTACATATACGGTCTTAATTTTTAAAAGAAACGATAAAAATATTCTTATTATTTAAGTTTTTAACTGCATAATCTAACAGGCCATATCTTTGCTGTCATAGAAGTATCAGTTTGACCTGTTTGTTTTTTTAAAAAAATATAGGTAATTAGCTAATTTTTCTTCTAAAATCTCAAACATGAAGAAAGGTGAGAAAAAATTATTTTTTCTTCTAAATTTCCAATGAATAAATTGTTATTTCAATAGTATTTTTATTTAAAATAAACAAAAGAATCATAGAGCCCATTCTCCATATTATTGACTTCGTAATTATAAAATCGGATTTATATCGGTTTAGGTTATGTTTGGTTCAACTTAATTGAATATATTTTTATGATCAAGTATCGAATCAAAATACCTGCTAAAATACAATAATTTTTTAAAAAATGCCAAGTGTTTGGTAGACACCATATTTGAAAATCGGGTACAAATTTTAATTGTGAAAAATTTGAAACTGTCACAGAATTTGAAGATTTGAAGAGGATATGCCATATATCAAGTCGGAATGTCCATTAAAATAAGTAATTTAAAATTATGTTCCCGGTGATCTGCATGCATGCTAAAATCATGGAAAGGGATAGCCCGGCTTTAGGGGAAGTTGTTTGACGTAGGAGTAATATCCGTTCAGAACTTTTATTGACAAGAAATGTGCTGCATCTGCATGATACAGGCAGGAGCCAAACAGTTTGATGCTTTTTGTCCATGTCGAGTTATCTAATCTTATCATCCCAGTTATGATCATACACAAGAATCAGTAGCATAAGTCTCAAATCAGATTATTTTTCATTAATTTTTAATTTTATGTTTTGTTTGGGGAGAAAAATTATAAAAATTAATAATTATTTTCTAGAAAGTTTTTGTGCAATGCTGTTTCTTATACGAGGAAGCTTAGTATCAACCATTATTAATATAAAAAGTAACAGCAACTTTCAAATCTAATCACTTATTTATGGCTCTAGTTTTTTTTATATAGATAAAAATATCTTCAGTATCTAATCGTAATTGTAATCCGTTGATATTTAAATTAGCTTACATAACAATGTCAGATGATACTAATCCTTTTCTTATATCGGGCATAAACATGTGATTGAGAACCCATTCCATCAAGCGGGGACGGGCCTTATTTACAGGCAAAACTTGCACCGGCAAGATGCGGTTGCATATGAGGACGCAGGTCCCATGACAATTGATGATTAGAAGCAAAAACTTATCCTTATTTACATACATATATGCGTATGCATGCTGTTGAACCGCACCACACCACAAATTTTTTTTTATTGGTTGGCCTATCTAGGGCCGGGTGTATACACACCACCCTCTTCACTTTTCACCATTTCTTCATTTGGTGATAAAATGGTGGTGGGGGAGGGATTTTCCCACCGCATCTAAGAAACTTTTCTTTTCTCGCAATTTTCTACACCTTTTTTACACGTTTTCTTTCTTTCTTACAATCCAAACAAATCCGAAAACATCAAAACCAAACTGTTGTTTATTCTTTTGCAGTAACAAATTGGTCAGACTGTGCAAGATCTTTGGTTAGGCTTCGGAGTTCAATTGGATCTCTTTCCCTTTGTTTTTTCCCGTCCAAGAATCATTAGCTTTGTCTTCTATCTCTATCCCTGTATCCTCCTCGCTATGTGTGCAATGAAGGAACAATCAAATGTGTGATGATGTTCCCCAGAGACAACAGAAACAATAAACAATATAAATACTGAAGATCAAAGGGTACCCATGAAGCTTACTTGTCTGAGAAGCAAGCTAACAAAAAAATGCAAAAGCCGCGAGAAGCGCTGGTAAGCGTTTGCATGGTGTCGCACCACGCCCATATAATGTAACTCCCCATTTCAACGATTTGGTTGATTAAGATGGCAAACATAATCAGCTCCAGCTTGTCCCTTGATCATCCCTCACAATGCCAGAATTTGGCTATCTATTTAGCTCAGATATGTTCTAGCTAAGCTCTTCTTGGACATACCCAAGCTTCTCTGAAGCTTCATTCATGGAGCTTCCTCTTCTATCTCATATATAACTGGAATTACCTAACATCTTCTTTACCCAGTTAAATTAAGAAGGGAAAGGGTAGTTTGGTAGTTCTTTGGGGGAAAGAATGGCAGCGGATGGACTGGGCAGAGCAATGTGTAGCAGGATATCATGGGCATCAAGCAGCTTCTGAGAAGTATGGACAAATCCACCGTATGTTTTCAGGAAAAGTGTCTCAGATGAAGGTAATGAGGAGATAGATCTCAAGTGGGCGGCCTTGGAGAAGTTCCCAACCTATGATAGAATGCGAAAGGGGATTTTGAAGCAGGTGCTGGACAATGGGAAGGTGATGCATGAAGAGTTTGATGTCTCCAAGCGTGGGTTGCAAGACAGGAAGATCCTCATAGACAGCATTCTCAAAATTGTGGAAGAAGACAATGAGAGGTTTCTTCATAGGCTCCGTGACCGCACTGAAAGGTTAGGAACCAAAATTGAAATGTTGGGTTTTTTGAGTTTGATGTGCTGAGATATTGACTGATCACAACTTTGTTTTACAAACAAGGTGGGGATAGATACCCATGATTGAAGTGCGGTTTGAGAATTTGTCAGTGAAGGCAGATGCTTATGTGGGAAGCAGGGAGCTTTCGACTTTGCTCAATGCTATCATGAATGCAATAGAGCTTAGTGGTAATCCTTCAAATTAGTTTGTTAGTTTGTAACAAGTTAATCCATGGCTACTGTCACAGGCCCGTTCGCAAGGCCTAATTTTTCGCCTACGAGTTCCTGCCTGTGCGGCGTATTCCCCTCCCTGGGAACACTCAGCCTGTCACTCAACACGCAATAGCGGGAGCCAAGGCCACAAACACTACACTCGTGTTCGGCCGCAATACGCACCACCGAGGTTGACCCCTGCACGTCCAGCAGATCCACCCGCTCGGTGTTGCCCTCGAACAGCGCCCTTGATCGATCACCCGTGTCTGGCCACGCACCAGCACTTCGACAGCACTCCTGGCTATCGGCACGCCTTGCCGATAGGCTGTTCCAGGAGTCAAACAGCACCACCACCGCAGCACTGCCCGATCGCCCCACCAGCAACACGCCTGGTAGAGATCGTGCCTCTGTCCCTGTTCGTCTCAGCAACCACCGTCGCCTTGTAAACCTCGACCACGACCCGGTACTAAGGTTCCCTGCCTAAAACGTCAGACAACGAACACAACACAGATATACGGGGAAACCCCAACCTTATATTAATCTGTCAATACAAGGAATTACAAGTACTCGACTCCTCTCTCAAGCACTCGCTCGGCTTGTGGACAGCCCCCACAGCCTCGCCCCAATGTACCCAAAATACAAAGGAACTCACACAAGGATTACCTGGCCCGAGTAACCCTCCCAGTTGCCAACACCAGCAACCTCACAACGTGCACCTTGGATTCAAGCAAGCGTCTGGAATTCCAGCACTACTCCCAGCGCCGGCTGCAGCAACTCCCTCGCTTCTTCCCTCTCCAGGTTGCTCACGTTGCACACCGATCAGCAAGTCTCACCACGAGAACAAGTACCCAATCGGCCCCCTCTTCAGTCCGTCGAAGAGAAGTTCTCTTCCATCCATCGAAGAGAAGTCCTTTTCTCCACGTCTGGCCTAACCCTTATATACCCACGAACTGCTGCTCCAAGATAACTCCGAATCTGCCAGCATCTTCAACTCCAGAGATCTGCAAGATCCACCGTGTTCAGCAACCTAGCCCATCTCCCGTCCAGGTTCATCCATCGGCCTTCAAGTTTATCTCCAGCAGTTAGTTGCAGATAACTTCCTAAACGCCCAATCTGGATAACTGCATATCTTCACCAAGATACTCCAGCACGTCCAGGAAGCTTCCTCCTAACCGCCTTGGCTGCACCGCTGGTCCTCCCGTCGCACCCGCCGGCTCGACTCCAGCACCGTCCAGACATGGCTCAACCTCCCGCAGCAACTCACCGACCAACTGCCAGCAATGGTTCACCAACATCGCCCTGAACCAGCACCACCGCTCGTGCATGCCCCTACACTGTCGCGTTCACCAGCATCTGCCCGCTCGCACGCCTGCGCGCACACCCGCGCGTGCCCGCTCGCACGAACAGCAGCGCGCGCCATCGCGCGCCCGCACACGCCCGCGCATCCGCGTGCCCGCGCGCTCGCGCAACAACGCGCTCGCGCAACAACGCGCTCGCGCAACAACGCGCTCGCGCAACAACGCGCTCGCGCAGCAGCGCGTCTGTCGCTCCTTGCGCGTGCAGTAGCGCGCACGACCCGCGCTCGCCGCTACAGTGCTCGGTACAGTTTTCCAGCACGGTTCCGCTATTTTGCTCGGTACTAGCGAATGCTCGGCACCCTACGCTGCGTACTCGGCTCGGTAGCCTGCTCGGTCCACGGTTGCACCACAACCTCGATATGCCGACCCAAACACCGATCAGCAACAACTTGAGGTTTCTTGACCTGGACTCGGCCACATGCTCGGTACACCGAATACCGACCCATGTGCCGACACTTGCTGCTGTTCCCGACACCTTGCTCCACCGGCATGCTCGGTCCTCCAGCAGCACCGTGCAACTCGGTTTGGACTGCAACATAATCACGGGTTAGCCTCGGTGTGTTGTTTCCACCACTTGGATAACCACTGCTATCCCATTCATGGACGTAGGGAATCCAGGAACAACACCCAAACCCTGGTTCCCGGAACGTCCACGAATCAAGGCTGTAACAGCTACTCTCTTCTCAATTGATGGCATCTTTTCCAACCAGGGGATTCTTGGGCTGCTTGGGCTCTCCACTGCAAAAAATACGGTTAACAAAATACTAAATGATGTCTCTGGTATTCTTAGACCATCAAGGTAATGTCTCTCTAGCTCTTCATCTTCAAATTTTGTAGCACAAATATATTAACTATTGTTATTGCTGCTTTCCATGAACAGGATGACTCTGCTTTTAGGACCTCCTGGTGGAGGAAAAACAACTCTGTTGCTGGCTCTCTGTGGCAAGCTTAACACAAATCTTCAGGCCTTGTTTGCTAATATCTGGTGTTGAGTTTCTGAGTTTAGAGTTTAAACTTGATTCTATTTGATTTGGGGAAAATAGATGAAGGGGAAGATTACATATTGCGGCCGAGAATTATCGGAATTTGTTCCTCAAATAACTTGTGCATATATAAGCCAGCATGACAAAGCCAGAGAGGGAGGCCGGGATCAGACCAGACCCTGAGATCGATTCTGAAGGCAACAGCATTGCAAGTCCAAGAAACCAATTTGGTTACAGATCATATTTTATCTTGCCATTTTTTTGTTGTACATTTTATAAGCCTCAATCATTCGAGAAAGGGGAAGGGTTGGCATCAAGAAAAGCATCCAGCCATCATTTGTAATTATATGAATTTTAGTTTAGGATTGATGTCCAGGGCGTTTTAGCACATGGTGGAAGAAGATGAAGAAGAATAAGCCTCAACCACAATTATCAATTGCTAACACTGATATATCTCAATGCAGTTGCTTGGTTTGGATATCTGTGCTTATATCTTAGTAGGTCATGCAAAGAGACGAGGCAAATCTGGAGGCCAGAAGAAGCGTGTTACCACTGGTACAACCATTAAATGTTGTTGATGATCAAATTTCAATTTACAACCATTGAGTTGAATTGATGTTCATGTTTGGCACCAATGTTGATGCAGGGGAAATGCTAGTAGGACCTGCAAAGGCTCTGTTCATGGATGAGATGTCAATCGGTCTGGACAGCTCCACCACCTACCAAATCATTAAATACATGCGGCAAATTGTTCATGTCATGGACGGGACTATGATCATCTCCCTTCTCCAACCTGCACCAGAGACCTTCAACCTCTTCGACGGCATTGTTCTGCTTTCGTAAGGCCAGATTGTGTACCAAGGCCGCCGGGAAAATGTCTTGGACTTCTTTGAGTTCATTTCAAATGCCCGGAGAAGAAAGGAGTTGCAGACTTCCTCCAAGAGGTGAACTCCAAGGACCAACAACAATTCTGGTTTGATAAAGAGAGGCCTTATTCCTACATCTCTGTTTCAGAATTTGTACAGTCCTTCACCTCATTCTCCGTTGGGAAGTAACTCCGTGATGATCTCAAAACGCCCTATGACAGGTCCCAAGCTCACCTAGCAGATTTGGCCACAGAGAAGTACGGCATTTCAAGCTGGGGAGTCATTTGTGTACATATTCTAAGACTGCCCAGATCACAGTCTTGTCCATTATCACCTTGACGTGTTCTTGAGAACCGAGATGGATCACCGGACAATCGCCGACGCCGGGAACTTCTTCGGAGATCTGTTTTTCGGGTTGTTGAACGTCATGTTCAATGGCATGGTGGAGCAGTCCATGACTGTGTTTAGGCTGCCGTGTTCTACAAGCAGAGGGATCTCTGCTTTTACCCACCGTGGATATTTTTCCAACCAATTTGGATCCTTCGGATTCCACTTTCCTTCATTGAGTCCGGAACTTGGCTTGTTCTTACATAATATGCTGTTGGCTTTGCCCCCGATCTTACTCGGTGAATATGGATCCATGCTAAATATTTAATCGCCTTGCAGATATGAAGAATTTATATGACTTGTGATTATGATACATACTATGATATATACTACTATTCTTCTCATTTTTATTCGATAGAGCTCTCATGTTTTTATATATTTGATTAGATGGTAAATGACCCATGAGTGACCTTGTTTCATTGGGCAGTTTTTTTCTGGCAGATTTTTAGTACTCATCAAATGACACTTGCCCTCTTTCGCTTCACTGCTGGTGGGGAGAACGGATGTCACATCCAACACACTTGGGATATTTGCTTGCTTGGTGTTCTTTGTCTTTGGAGGCTCTGTCATTGCCAAAGGAACCTGCCACAGTCACTCTCAGTTGTGTTTGTACAGTTTCTGTGAATACTTGCATACAAGATGAGCTCATTTTTATCCGCGCCTAACCGAGTATAATAGATTCATTAATATCTTGCAAGTCACAGGTTTTATCACAAAATGGAAGAAACCCTTTATCACAATTTAGATCCTTTAATTATTTGTTTTTTGTTAAATCACTCAGGAAAGAGAATAATATTCTTCTAAGTTGAAATAATTGTCTATTGAAAATAAATCAAAGCAATTTAATAATCTTTCAAACATTTTATTTCTGACCTAATTCTAATCCACACGCTTGGCCCTCTACTTGAATTAAGTAAATTTTAGATGGATTATCACTTGTCCAAAAGACTAAACCCGGTAGGAAATTAGGTCACTAAATATTTACTTTAAACATATTCACAATCCTAGGGATCCATGATTATAATTAGAAGATTTAACTAATAAAAATATAATAAAAAAATTTATTATACTTTATCTCAAAATAATAAATCAAATATTATATTCTATCTCTATCCACAGATCAATCTTTACATTCAATCATAATTTATATTTAAAATATTATCTTATTATAGTTTGTCTCATCATTATTAAATAAAATTTATCTATAAAATTAAATCTTATCTATAATATAGTCGTGTGCTCACAACATCTTGCCTAGGAAAGTGCTTACGTTTGATTTGCGGCTAGCATGGACTCCCACACAAAATATAGAAAAATGTCAAATTTTGTACCACCTAAGTGTTTGCTACCTGCTGCTAATTAAAATGCTTATATATTGATGAAAATGTTGTCGATTTACAATTTGGGTGTAGATGACATCCAACCATGGTGGACGTGGCATACTGGGCATCTCCTCTGATGTAGGGTCAGAATGCTGTAGCTGTTAACGAGTTCCTGGACGAGCTATGGAGCACAGTTGAGTGGTTTTAAGCATTGAGCTTTACATGATACATTTTCAAATTGAGAACACAGATCGAAACAATGATGCTCAGACCATCGGTAAAGCGCTGCTCAAGTTCCGGAATCTCTTTGACGGCGATCGCTGGTACCGGATTTCGGTTGGCGCTCTCATTGCATTCTATCTTATCTTCAACATTTACTTTGTTGTGGCTTTAACATACTTGAATCGTAAGGCACTTAAAACTTTGTTTTTAATGGAATCTGAAAGAGCTCCATTGTGTGTGCTAAATGTTCTTCAATCACCATTAATTTGCAGCTTTGAGAAATTCCATAGCTACAATTATGAACGATGATGATCATGACACAATCGAAACAGAGAAGCTTGAATCCAAACAGAGAAGTTTGTACCTTTGCCTTAACCATTTTGTGAATGACTCTATTTTGTCATGCATATATACCCAAAGTTTGTCTATGAACCAATGTGTACTGTTATGATGGGTGTTTTGCAGGTGATATAGATGACAAGCATTCAACTCGTAGAGGAATGATCCTTCCTTTCCAACCTCTTTCTTTGACATTCAATCATATCAACTATAACGTTGATATGCCAGCCGTAAGTTTGCATTTCTTGGCTACCTTTGTCATTTAACCAGAGCAATAAAAAGTAAAAAACATAAACATAGATGGAATCGACTGTTTATATTTGTGGGAAAGAGTATTGGGTCTAGCCAAATTGTCAAAATAGGAGTGACATAAAATGCCCATGTCAAGATGAACAGTATCAAACGAAAAATGATTAGGTTTACCGGATCTTTGGCCATGTCCTTGCCGAGCGCCGCCCTAATCCGTGTCTGTTAACAGGCTTGCAGACTGCACTGGAGTCTGGGACTTGGGCTAGTTTCTTTTTGTCTCATTATAAGGCAATATAAACATACACCATCACTTAAACTGAAAATTTTTAGCCACGCCTAACTTAGCATTGCCCCGACTACGTCCTGAGATTTTTAGGCTTACTAAATTAGTATTTTAATACAGAGAAATATCAACGCAGAGATACCCTCTTAGTAACTACGCGGGTATGAGACTTTACTTAGTATTTCTCGATAATAAAATACTCAGTTAGTAGGCCTCTAAATATCCTGACATAGTTAAGGCGGCACAGCCAAGTTGGTGTGAGTAAAAAGTTTTTCGATCAAACACCTCACCGTCCACCAACTTGTACACGGACCAAAATCTCCTCGGGTGGAAGGAGAGGAGATTTTAGGGTCACAGACACCAATGAGAAGAATGGAAATTAAAAAAGATTGTACTTCTTAAAATTAAGAAAAGCTCTTTAGAAGCTATCATAGAAGAAAATAATTGACATATAAATATTATTTTTGAAAAATATAGTACATATACAAGATTTCTTTATTTATATGATAATCAGGTATCAAATTCTAATATTGCCGGTATTACCATGTCTGAATAAAAAATCTCTCATGCCTTATACATAAATAAACCAAGTTTCTCTAAAATGAAATTTAAAATTAATAAAGTAGAATATGAACCTAATAAAATAAAATATTCTAAAGAATTTATGAATCCTAAAAACAAAAATTTTAAGAATTGGTATTTTTCAATATTTGATGATAATCAACTTAAGGATTATAAAGAACAATATTATAAAAATTTAAAAGAATTAAGTTATTAAATTCCCTTTAAGAAATAGTTTAAATCTTTTATAACTCCAAGAATTCCTGAGATTTATAGGCTTACTAAATTAGTATTTTAATACAGAGAAATATCAACGCAGAGATACCCTCTTAATAATTAAGCTGGTATGAGACTTTACTAAGTGAGTATTTCTCGATAATAAAATACTCACTTAGTAAGCCTCTAAATATCGGGACCTATTTAAGGCACAACTAAGTTGGCGTGAGTAAAAAGTTTTTCAATCAAACACCTCACCGTCCACCGACTTGTACACGAACCAAAATCTCCTCGGGTGGAAGGAGAGGAGATTTTAGTGGTCATAAACACCAATCAGATTTCAATAAATGATCCAATTCTAATGTTTTGTAAATTTTCGGAATTTTTAACGAACTTTAATTGGTCTTTATAGAATCACTGACTTTCGGTTCCTCACACACACACACATCCACCAAAACACCCTACCCTTGGGTGGAATTGAACTCTTAACATCACACCCAAACCTCGTGTCTTTTACCCCGAGCTAGCTGAAGCTCAATACAGGAATCACTTAAAACAAGTGTTTACTAAGCCTTAAAACACTTCCTTTTTAATCATAAAATTTTAGTAATCTGCTACCACAATTTTTAGGAAATGCAGTCTCACGGCTACAATTACAATTGTTGAGTAATGTTAGTGGAACATTCAGGCCAGGCGTGTTGACGGCGTTGGTGGGTTAGCGGTGCCGGAGAGACAACCTTGATGGACGTTTTGGCCTGTCGGAAAACCGGAGGGTACATTGAAGGTAGCATTAGCATTTCAGGGTATCCCAAATCCAAGCTACATTTGCAAGAGTGAGTGGATATTGTGAGCAGAATGACATACACTCCCCTCATGTTACTGTCTCTGAGTCCCTCCTCTACACTGCCTGGCTTCGTCTTGCACCTGAAGTATATTCACAAAAAAGAAAGGTAAAACCTAATTGTCAGAATTAGTTTTTGTGATTAAATCATAATTTTAAATATGGCAGCATAATACTGGCCTTTTTTACCCGGTTTGACCTTTTTTAAATCCCGTGTGATTTAGGCCTTTGTTCCCAAAACCTTTTCTAAAAATTAAGTACCATATTTTAACCGAAATTTAATTAATTATTAATCACAGAAAATATTTTTAATATCTGATAACACATTTTTATTTATGATTTTAAAATGTGGTTCAACTGAGTTGGACCTGGTTGAGCCAAACCTACCTCATTAACTGTTATAACTCTGGTATTGATAATTGATTCAATATTTAAAGCTTTTTGATTACATTCATAGCTTTTGTGTAAGTGATGGAGTTGGTTGAGCTTACCCAATTGAGAGATGGTCTAGTGGGTCTCCCAGGTGTAGATGGACTCTCAATTGAACAAAAGAAGAGGCTTACAAATGCAGTTGAACTGGTTGCAAATCCTTCCATTATCTTCATGGATGAGCCATCGTCTGGACTGTATTCAAGAGCTGCAGCTATTGTCATGAGGACTGTGAGGAATACTGTGGATACTGGCCGGACTGTTGCTTGCACAATTCACGAGCCAAGCATTGATATATGTGAAACTTTTGATGAAGTGGGTATTCTTACTACACTGTGCCAGGAGTTTTATTGGATAAAATAGGATAAAAAGTTTTTTTGTAATTCTTGGTTGTCATTTATTATTGAAAATAATTTTTATTTGCACAGCGTATACTGATGAAGAGACAGGTCATTTATGCAGGCTCTCTCGGTCGTGATTCACAAAAGCTCATTGAATACTTTGGAGTTTTCGTTTTTGGTTCAACTTTTTTTGGAATTTGTTTCACAATTTAACAAGGGCACGTTTGGTTGTCAAAAAGCTACATGAAAAAAATATAAAATCTGAAGGTCATAAAATTAAAAGAAATTTTTAGAGGCATGTTCAGTCGTAAGAAAGAATATTTTATTTTTATTTTATTTTTTATTATTTAAATATAAATTTTTTTAAATTTTTATATTATTTTATATTATATTATTTTTATTTTATATACCTTTTTTTATTTACACTATTTTCATACTAACGAAACTGACAGCAACAATGTTTCCAATCTATCAAATAGTAAAATAACTTGAATTATGGTATTATAGGAGGTGATTGATGTTATTACTTGAATAGTTTTTCTGCGTATCTAAAATCTGAAAGTGTATAACAGGTAATTCAAAGTGTACTTAAAATAGAAGATGGCTATAATCCTACTACTTGGATGCTAGAGGTCACGTCCCCTTCCATTGAAGCTCACCTCGGCATTGACTTTGCAGAAATATACTCCAAATCATCACTTTACCAGTTTGCCAGATTTGTTATCTAATAAGTTATTCATCAGATTAAAATCGTTATTTCTGAACAAAATTTTCATCTCCTTTACCATATTGCGGGAGGAATCTAGAGCTCATCAAAGAGCTAAGCACAGCAGCACCTGGCTCGGAGGAACTTTACTTCCCCACTAAATACTCTCAGAAATTTTGGAACCAATACGAGGCCTGTTTTTGGAAGCAACGCTGGTCCTATTGGAGAAACCCATTAAACAATGCTATCCGCTTCTTCTTGGCAATTATTATTATGGGCATTATTTTTGGAACCATCTTTTGGAACAGCGCCTCGAAAACGTAAGCTCTCTGTATTAAATCATGTTGCTATCACATAGTTGAAAATATCAAAAGTTGATTATATTTATTGTGGAATACTCACAGAGAGAAGCGGCAAGACCTGCCAAATCTCCTGGGAGCCATTTATAATGCAGTTTTCTTCCTCGGAGCTGCAAATGCTACCAATGTGCAGCCTGTTGTGTCCGTCCAAAGATCTGTGTTCTACCGCGAACGAGCCGCCGGGATGTACTCCCCACTGCCATATGCATTTGCACAAGTAATTACCCTCCAAATCTGTTTACAATTCAGAAAGAACTACTCATAATCATCCCTCTAAATTGTATGAACAGCTAGGTTTTCCTTCTTTCTTGTAGGTGAGCATTGAAATAGTGTAAATAGCAGTGCAGAGTCTGGTCTATTCCCTCTTGTTGTTCTCTATGATGAGCTTTCACATGGGAAGCGACCAAGTTCTTCTGGTTCTTCTATTTCATTTTCACGTGGCTTGTCTATTTCACGCTCTATGGGATGATGTTTATTGCACTCACGCCAGGCCACCAAATTGCCGCCATTTGCCTGTCCTTCTCTCACCTTTTGGAATCTCTTCTCTGGTTAACTCATCCCCAGACCAGTACGTATTCTTAAATATTGCTTTCCCTTCTCTCCAATATATACGTAAATGCTCATTGAACAGCTCTGTAATGCTTCCAAAGGGGAACCAAGCTAAGTTTTGAAGCAGCACCCACTTGGTTACCAACTATTTTACTTATCTCTATGGATAAAGAGCTTGTAAAACTAACTTACCTGCTGCAGGTGATTCCAATATGGTGGAGATGGTACTACTGGTGCAATCCAGTTGCTTGGTCTATCTATGGTGTTATGGTATCACAGTTTGGAGATGACCATCACATTTTAGAAATCCCAGGAGAACCAAGCAAGCCAGTGAACGTTTTCATCAAGGATAATCTTGGATTTGAACGTAGTTTCCTTTGGGCGGCTGGTGTGGCCCATGTTGGCTTCGTTCCGATATTCTTCTTTGTATTTGCTTACGGCATCAAGTTCTTCAATTTCCAAAAGAGATGATACCAAAGAAAAAGCTTACATGACAACAAAAACAAATGCATCACTGTAGTTGGCATATAAGGCATCTAGAATCAAAATTTTGGTAAATTGTGATTATGCATATAGAATAGAAGGTTCATTTTACTGTAAGATATGGGCAATTTTTGTCATAAGAACAAGTAAAGCATCATAGTTCAGCATTGCTGATAGAAAATATCACAGCAATGACTGGACTATAAAGGTTATACGGCTTCCAGGTTATTGTTCAGTGAGCCTTCTGACTCCAAACAAAATACATTGTCTTCCATTGTCAAAAAAAAAAAAACACACAACAGCTTGTATTCAGATTTCAGAGTAAAATAACAAACAAGATAAGATGTGGAATTATTCCGAGATTTCTACAGCTTATTGCCAAAGGCCAATAAATTTGTTTTGTTACAATAAAATGATAAGCATAACCACCAATTGAAAACACAGGCAACAAAACTGAAGCCCTGCTTGGATCAGGGCTTACAATCTTAAGGTTATACCGCATTCCCACTCCATCCATGTCATTACGTCCTCTTACTGCTGCTAAGACAGATGCTAGAAAAATATCTCAAAAAGAAGGTTGAATTCAAATAGAAAACAGAGAAAAATGGTCTCACTGTCTCCAGGATTAAAAAGTGAGATCTTTGGGATCCTCAATAAGTTTTGCAAGTGTTTGCAAGAATGCAGCAAGGTCTGCACCATATATTACCCGGTGGTCTGCAGTAACATTCACCTGAAGGTAACAATATTCAGTAAAAACACGTGGGAACGAAAATACAATAACAGATGGAATGGTATTATTGATGAAGAAACTAAAAGGAGCATGAAATGATAATTAGTGAATACCTGCATCTGATTTTTCATGCCAATGCGACCGTCTTTGCTAGCAACAACAGTAGGCTCTGATGCTCCAACAGCCATGATTGCACCCTGTGGGGCAAAAAAGAGGAAATAAATCAAAGACAACTTAGACGTCATTGCATACACTAGGTACAAATTTTAAAACAAACTTTTTACCATAAAGTTCTGGAAAGAACACAACCTATACACAAACATGAATTTCATTTTCATACTAATAAATCCAATGTAATCTATAAGTAGGCTGCTTAATAAATTTTTGAACAACAAGGTAGACAGCTAGACAAGTTCTTATAATAATGTAAAAGAATACTCACAGTTCCCGGAGGCAAAATGGCATCAAAGCGGTCAACACCAAACATTCCAAGATTTGAAAGGGTAAATGTCCCTAAAAATAGATCACACACAATATTAAACATAACAATTTACACACCTAAAACCAGCCATAACGAATTAAAGTTAAGTTATTAAGACTCTCGTGATTACTTTTAGTTAGAAAACAATTTTCCTTATGCGTATATCCTACGATGAAGGCCGGTCATAAATTCCTAAAATTTTCGTCCAGAACCAAATATTTCCACCAACCCAGTTTTCCATGACCACCTATTTCCAAGATTCAATTTTGTTTCCCACTCTAGTGCACATCTTATATTCATTTCCCTAATTGGTTCCTCTTATTACATCATCGATAGTGAAAAGCAATCAAGTGATTATATAAATTCCATGCTTCTAACCCCAGCGTAGATTGGAAAAGGTTATGTCCTTGACAATTATGATGACCATGAAGATGTCGATGATATTGATAATGATGATGATGATGACAATGGCCATATGATGGTGGTGATGGTGACAGAAATTAGAATGATAGTGATCATGATGGTTTTGTCTCATGATAACTCTACTGACCAAATGCTAGTTGTCTTAATCATTCTATCTTCTATTGTTCATAATGTTTCATAATGTTTTAACAATGCAACTTTGACTCTGATGCTGTTGAACATCAATCGATACAATCCAATCTTATGTACAGGCATGAGATCTCAAATCCTATTTTTACATTCTAGTGAGCATCATAAACCTTGTTTTCCAAACAGCACAGACAGATATTGCACTCCTATTTCCTGAAACTTCATTTCAAAAACCAACCCATATTGCTTGGTGTAAGCCCATGCTATGGAGAACATCTAAATACTGCTCAACCTTTTCTGACAATTAATAAAAATACAGAGTTCTCCTGTCTTTACTAGGAACTTCTCTAACTAGCTTTCGCTAAGCCAACACATGTCTCATTTTGTACTTGACACTACTCTAAATGCTCACAATATTAATAACAATAAAAAGAGAGGAAGAAAAAAAACAAAAGGCAGCATTATAAGACTATAAAAACCTGTCGTGTATTCATGAGGCTGCAGTTGCTTTGCACGAGCCTTGTCAACCAACTCTTTCCATTTTCTTGACAGTGAGTAAATATCAAACTAACACAAGTAACACAAACATCATTAAGTCATGCCATAGCTGTTCCACGATAAGCATAGATAAGAAATAGTAGTTAGAAAGCAAACCTTATCAGCATCTTGGAGAACCGGGGTTATTAGCCCACCATCAATTGCCACAGCTACAGCAATATTGATACTACTATTGAAAGTGAAGCACTTGCCATCTCTACAGCTAGAATTCACAACAGGGTGCTTTACCAGTGCCAGTGCAGTCGCCTTTGCCAACAACGACGTCATTGTTACCCCTTTCGACTTAATCTAAACCAGTTAACAGGACCAAATGCTCTTACTTTACCGAAACTGATCAGAGCTACAACAAAGTAAAAAAGAAGATCAAACCTTTTTGTACAATTGATCCAAGGCATCAGTAGTAATGGTGTACCCAACCCTAAAAGTAGGCACCGCCAAACTCTCCACCATGTTCCGGCTAACCGCATTCTGCATAGTGGTGAAAGGCACCACGCTACCCAACTCGACTGCCGGAGAAAACGCCGGAGCCTCGGCCGCCGCCGGTCGAGCAGTCACAGGCGCCGCCGCCACCGCAACAGCGGATTCGACGTCCTTGGCCACAATCCGACCCATCGGCCCGCTCCCAGCCACAACCGCGAGCTCCACCTTCAACTCCTTGGCTAGCTTCTTCGCGTATGGGGTCGCCACAATCCTCTGCCCAGGTTGCGCCGAAGCAGCAGGAGACAAAGCCGAAGCAGTCGACTCCGCAGCCGGCGCCGTTGGTTGAGGCGACGGCGGTGGCGGCGGAGGGGCGGAGGTGACGGCGCCGCCGCCGGTGGCCTTGGACTTGGCAGCGGCGATCTCGTCGGCGGTTTCGGCTAGGAAGGCGATTGCGGAGCCGACGGGTGCGACGCCGCCCTCGTCGACCATAATGGCGGCGAGATAGCCATCGTAGAAGGTTTCGACGTCCATGTCGGCCTTGTCGGACTCGACGACGACAACGCTCTCGCCCTTGCTGAGCTTGTCGCCCTCGGACTTGACCCATGACACGATCTTGCCCTCCGTCATGGTCGAGGACAGAGCCGGCATGAAAATCTCCCTGATCTTGGACTGGATTGGCGGCCTCGCCGGCGCGGCCGCGGCCGAGGCGGAGACGACCGGCGAAGGGCGGCGGAGGGCGGAGGTGGAGGGGAGGAAGGAGGTGTTGATGGGGACGACGCCGGCCATTTGTTGGACGAAATGCTTCAAAGTATTGATGGTTGGGGATGGGAGAAGTATAGAAGTGGGGTGGGCAGAGAATACAATGGGAGGGTGGTGGCCTTGAAAGCATCAAAATGTGGGCGGAGTTTACAACGAACTTACCGGTGCCCTTCTGCGGTACTCCTTGCTCCTAACTCCCAAAGAAAAGCAACAATTAAAGCTTTTTATAAAAAAGGGAAGGTTTTAATATTATTTAACTGTTAAAAAAATCAGGTGTAATTATTAAAAAAAGAAAAAATTATAATGATAAAAGTATCTTCTAATTTAAAAAATAATATAAAAATTAAAATAGGGTAGACATTGTTCACTTGCCGTTCACGAATCTGGGTGTTCAAAAAAGAATCTTTTTTGAACATTTGACTCTGTTATGGCCCGGTCAACTTCTGCAAGTGGCTCAGGGTGGGCCCCCATAGCCATATTTTGACTTAGGGTAGCAGGATTTGACCAACCTAGACAAGATCCGGCTTTGGGCGGCTAATTTTGGGTGCCCTTGCCCATATTTTAAAATATTTTTTAGAAGGCTAATTTGACGCGAGGTAGCTAGATTTGGGTGGCGAAATCTAGTCCCCTAGATCGAGGGGCAACTGGTTTTGGCTGTGCCTAGGTTTACTGTGGTCAGATTTAATCACCCCTATGTAGGCCGAAGGGAACTTGGACCCGATTCCCCTCAAGACTCGGGGGCGCTTAACCGACTGCCCCTGTTTAATTTTTTTATAATTTTTATTGAATTTTTTAAAAGTTTTAAGCGAGGGTATTTTGAAGCCGTCTAATGTGAGAAAGAGCTAACTATAAATAATAACAAAGAAATAAATCCCTACAAACTTTAGACCTTTATCTAATTATTTAGTGGAGAACAAAAGCATAAACAATTTAAACTCGATAAGAAAAAGCAAATAAGCATAGGAAATAGATAGACAAGGTAATAAACAATATAGAGAACTCAATTATATATGGTAGTGTGTGAGGCAACTCAAGTTTAAACTCATAAACTCATTTGCATTGGTGAATCAATCAAACCATACAAGTAATAAGGTAACTTTGACCTCGATTCATTTAGCTTCTTAAATCGAATAAGTCAAATATAAGGGAGTTAGGCGAAGTGTGCAAATATGTGAATCAAGTATGAAACAAATACACAAAGGAGAGAAGGGAAGAGAGAAGATACAATGATTTTTTAAGAGGTTCCTAACTAGTACTTTTCTCTTCTATCTCACCAAGTCCTTTGGTCAATTAGGTCTTCATAGCTTTACTATGACAACCAACTTGTACACTTAAAGCAACAAGATATGCCTCGTTCGCAAGCACCCCTCAAGAGCCATGAAAGTTTGCATTCATAATACCCTAGGAACCTTCAACAAGCATTCCTTCTCCAAAACTAAGTGCCAAGGATCCTAGCCAACTAGCCCCAAACACCCTGAGAGCAACCACTTTGAAGCTACACTCCCTTCATAAGCTCACACCGTGAGTTGAGAGAGTCTTCCAAGCCAAGCACCCTTTTTCTCTAGGCAAGATGGTCGCACTTACTCTCCTCATGTAAGGAATTTACAATCAGCTTAAACACTCTTTAGCAGGGTTCACTTACAATAGCCTCTCCTTAGATACAAGCATTAGTAAAGCCAATCATAACATAAACTTGAGCTTCTCAAATTAATCCAAGAGATTCTAAGGTTCAATAAGTTAACAAAAGATGTTTAAGACACATTCTCGAATGCCCTATTTATAGGTTTCCAGCACCTCTCAAAATATTAGTTGTTGGGGTTTGAATCCCCTTTTTGCTTTTCCCAACAGTTAGTTTTTCACAACTTTTTCATAACGATTAGCTACTAAATATGCAACACCTCAATTTGATTCACAGGCTGAACAGAATCAAGGCATTACACGAACGCCATTCCACATTGAAGGTAGACATCTACCATGAACTTAAAATAGATCTTCAAGGATCAAAAACTCGTTTGAGACGGTTAGGAAGAAGGGTAAAAAGAAAAGAGAAAAAGAAAACAAAGACACTCAAGAAAAAGAAAACAAAAAACAACACCACAATAAATTATATGCTTGCAATGATAGCTAAGGTTGGGGTTTGACAAAAAAGGAAAGTTCTATATGAGCAAAAATATTTCATTTATAAAGGAAACTCAAATTTTTAAGGAAAATTTGACAGAGTTTTCCCTTTAAAATAGATAGTTGGAAATAATTCACCTGTTAACCATTACAACACATCAACAATAGTATCACATTTTAGAAAGGTTGTTATCTTAATATTTTACTCGTCATGTTCTGGGACTCTGGGGCTTGGAAAACCTACAAAACCCTATTAGAACTGCATACCCCAGAATCTTCCACTTGCAATCAAGTTCACTTCACAAAGCATAACCATTTTTCAAACAACTCTATCTCATAACAAGTCAACAAAAGGAATACAAAAGCATCTAGATCAAATGACCCTTCAAATACATATACATATCATACACAACAAGGAGGATCAATGATCACTGTATTAACCCATAAAAAATAGTTTCATACCGAACATATCATAAAATAAGATTCAATATTAAGTGAGGATTTGTATGTAGATCTTCAACTTGATTAATCACTTTTGAAGAAATGACAAAGCCCATCAATTTGCATTTTTGATCGGGTCGTTACAATCACAAAAGCTTAAGCATACCCAAAAACTAAGGAGCACACAAGCCACCACCATGTGAAACCAGCACCGATCCAAGCATCCAAACAGGCCAATTCCAAAGAACCTCACCTACATACATAATACAAAAATGCGTAAGCAACATGTGCCACTGTGTCCCAAAATTACTAATAATAAAAAGTGATTAAACTGGTAAATTTGTATGAGAATATCCATGAAATTATATCAAACACACTTTGACAAACAATATCTCACAATGGACATAAATGAGAAGCTGCCAGATTGGCTGATTGTGAAGCACCCTCCAAACAAATATAACATATCATAAGTGCAAGAATTATCCATCAGAGAATTATATTAAACATAAATAAAAGCCTTCTCTAGCACTCCATATATCTTCTCTAAAATGCTCATATGCGAAGCTAGATTGGGAATTAACCCTATATCCATCTCTCTACACATCTGGGTATGCGTTGTCTTAAACAGTACCCTAATCAAGTACACTGCCTATGCTTTGGTGAGCACACAATGCACATGCTAAACATTATTTCCAACATCACTCAAACAATGAAAACAAAATTATACATACATGCATTTAAGACTTAGGAAAAGATTTCATATAATATGTACCGAAGCAACTCTACGGTGGATCTTCATTTTTGAGTTTTACATCAAGTGTTCTCATCCTTGAAGTTTTATTAATCACTCATTAAATCGATGAAGATGGCCTAAGGTAGGTAGGATTCAATAAAACTCCACCAACCTTGTGCTACGATTTAAAATCCAATAACAAACTCTCAAATGGTCCCAAGCAAGGATAAGTCCTAATGGACCTAATTTGGAGAGCCCATACGACAAAACAACCGCCAAGCTCCACTATGCACATAAAGGGGGAAAACGACTAAGACTACCAAAATCAAAAATGCATGCATGCTTATAATGGTGTGTGAAAACTTAGCTTGCAAGATTATATATGTTCCCAACCCACAACAAATCAACAAGGCAAGTAATAATGCATAAAGTAAAACCAACATACAAAATTCATACATAAAAGGATTTCTCCATTCATCCAAAATCAGCCTTTAAACAAGGTGTAAACATTTCATGAAGATATATTCCTGATTAAATGGAGAACATAGAGCTAGCATTCACTTACAATTGTACCACAACTTACTCTTTCATAATTAACTATGTCTAGGTAATCTAATTTGACAAGCCCTAATATATTTTATCAGTTATCCTAATCCATTACCTGGTTAGTTAAAGCTAGTCTAGTTGCTTAGATGTTAGTTTCTAACTTGATTTTTAAGCGTCAATCTAATTATCCCTAAATTCGGAATTAAAATTAGCATGAATTCTAAAATGGTATAAAATTTCATTTTAACCATCATTTCAGTTTTAAAAGCTCCCTAAGGTCTTTTGTAGCTTAGTTTAGGTGATTTAAACTACAACAACTAAGTTCTAAGTTGATTTAGACAACAACAACAAAGTTCTAAGCACCTAAAACAAACGTCTTCTTTGTAATGTCAAATTTTTGGTAAACTTTTATCTAAACACCCAAATTAATAAGATTAAATCAAAACAGCCCTAAAAGCTCTAATTAAGTATGAATCCAACTTAGAAACTTGTCCCAAACACTTACATAAAATTCTAACTACCCAAATTAATTAGGCAAAATTTAGATTTAATTTAAAAATATGTGAATTTGGCTCCTATACAACTCCATCCACATATCCTTCAAAACCATACCCTATTACAACATGAGGAAGCTTCAACAACACAATTAAACTACAAACAATAACAATTAATCAAGAAACACATTAAATCATGCATAAAAATGAAAACTTAAAACTAGAACAATACATGCAAGAAAGGGACTTTTTAATCTAATACTTAAAAATGAAATTAAACTATAAGGAAAGTTTCACATCAACATTAACAAGCAATAAAAAAGAATCAATTATAGCAAATAACCCTCCTAATGAGATGAATCAACAAATGCGTGCAAAGAAAGAAAAAACAAGAGAGAAGGAGAAGGAGCCTCTAGCCCAAAGAAGATGAAGACAAGGTTGAATCGACTTGAAGAAGCCAAAATATTGTTGTTTTTCACAAGTTTAGAGGTGTAGGGCCCGGTGGAGAAGAAGGGTGGGGATCACGCCCCTTTTTGAAAAAAGTTGTAAAACCCGTGATTCGAGTTAAGGTTTTATAGTCTGAACCGGTCGGTTCGACTGTTATTCTTAGTCTAGTCAATTTCAGAATACGCATATCGAGTATATGAAGATAATGTCAGTAAGACAGTAGAAGAATGAGTTATCCGAATATATGAGAGTACGCCAGATTTTCTTTATTTATCTTAATTAGATCGAAGATTATTTTTAGGCTCAATAACGCATTAGGATGCGTTAAGGGAAATTTGGTTGGGTTATTATTTATAGAGCATCTCATTGTAATATTATGTATATTATGTTTTATGGGATTATCCCTATTTTTTAAGATTTTTTTAGAATTATTACGAGTTAGTATTATTTTTCTAGAATCAGAGTCGAGTCAAGTTTTAATTACGAAACGACCATTCGTTTTTCTCACTAACCATTCGTTTTTCTCACTAACCATTCGTTTTTCTCACTGACCATTAGTTTTTCTCCCCGACCACTCATTTTCTTTCCCGCGTGACATCTATTTATTCCACACCTCTGACTCTGTCACCATCCAGCCACCATCATCCTCCTCACCCAACTTCCTTCTTCTTATTCTCCCTTCCCTCTTCCTCACGATCCTCACTTGAGCCAGCCACAACCTTGTCACTGTCGCTGCATGACTGACGATTAGGTATAAAAATTTATCCGATTTTGTTTGATTGTTTTATGATTTTGGTGTGATTGTAATAAGTGTGATTTAAATTTAAATGCATGTTAACGGATGATAATAATGAATTAGAATTGGAATTTAAATGCATGTAAATAGATGTTGTCTTGTATGAATTGATGAAGAGTGTAGCATTCATGCATTATACTGGGCATTAGTATTTAGTCTTGATGTGTAGGTACGGAGTAGGAGATTGCAGCCTAGGCACGTGGACACAATTGGAGCTTCTACCAGGTCTTTTTAGGACTCATTTCGTATTTTACGCTCTATTCTATTGTGTATTATTTTATTTGTAGAACGAGTTAAGTGGCGTTCTATTGGATCCCATTAACCCTGGGCCATTTAGTCAAATAGTTTTCTGGATTAGTAACCCTCGAGGATGAGATCCTTAAGTATGCTTTTGAAAATAAGATCCACCACAAGTTGCCTTTGGGCCTATTATATAAATCCCATCCCACGCCTATCTATATAATTTTATCGACTTTTCAGTGAGACGAGAGATGGAAAAACTGACTTGTACGTACCATGAGTGGGTACATGTGCTAGTCAAAGCGGGCACTAGATTAGTGAGCGGGTTGTTCCAATCTCTAGGGATCCTGACAACTCCAATTTTGAGTTCCTCACACCTGGAGAAACATGGAGGTTTACAAGAACTATATAGTACAATGCATGTCCAAACTTATGGTTAAAAGGGTACTAAAGGTGACTAATTGAGAGTGCTCGGTCTTTGTTCTCAAGGTCAGGAGAATTATGGAGGAAAAGAGAGGGCTTAGGATATATTAGTATCCCCAAGGGAGTAGAAAATAAAATGAGAAAATGTCGAGAGAGGCATAAGCAGTAGCAAAGCAATTAGTCTAGGATGCTATCGGGTTTGCAGCCCAGTGGCTCCTCAGTAGGTGCCTTTCAGAGAGTTCACGAGAAGTATATAAATATTTTCCTTCATATGAGAGTTTGCTCTCATAACCAATTTGATATTAGTTATATTTTTGGACTAGTCATACTCGTTATTAACGTGTTTTTATAATATATATAATCATGAGTAGATTGAGCTAGTCTGTACGGAGGAGCAGTGACATCTCTTGTATACACATTTGTCAGATGATAGCATGTTTAATATTTTGAGGATGATGTAATGAAATACAATACATGATGATGTGGTGTGATATGATGTATGTTACAGTAAAAACGATGACATGTTAATAAATATATTTAGACATTGTACTAGTACAACAAGTTGAATTAATGAAAAATGTTAATAGAATACATAGATGGTTTAAAACCCAGTTAGGTAAGATGAAGGTAAATCAAAAGTTGAGTCGAGACTCAATGAATTATACAGTTGAATGAATTTATTGCGTGGACATTTTCTTAATTATTTACATACGTATACACCTTGATTTGACAAGGTGACCTTTAATTGCACTTTCAGGGGAAATTTAGTTCGTCTTATTTCACGAATTTTTATCGATTTTCATCATAATTATTTGGTTTGTGAATTGATTGACATGTCATTCATGTAGTAACATGCTAGATTTATTTTTGTGCATTCATCCATGCATAGCGATAGACATCTTCCATCTTGAGACACCAAGAGTAGATCCACAGGGTTGGGTTTGGGTTAGTTAACCTAACCAGGACTAGTAACATTCTGGTACGGTTTTTGATCGTAGAAATAGATTTGTGGTGCCACAAAAGTTACCCAATGCCAGTGTTGGTGTGTTGGCCACATTTTTTTGTATGCTGAAAGATGGATATGCTTTAGGTTTTCTAACAAAACAAATTTTGCACAAAAAAATCTTATAAAAGTTTTTTAAAAAAATTAATAATGTTTGAATCGTCTGCGACAAGACCGAAAACAAAAACATACTAAACACAACCAGCCGAAACAATAGAAACCTAAAACAAACACAATATTTGCCTCAATTATGAATACCCACTCAAGTAAACTCTGCAGCATTCGCCAAATGAATGCACAAGTATAGCACAAGAGGCTTTGGGCCTACAATACAATCTTTGCAACACACAAAGCCCAACCAATCTCATAACACATATCGATCCATGGAAGGGACCAATCTATATGTTATTTAATCGGTGAGCTGACCAACACGCAAAACATTGGGCTGAAGGCATAGGTTTTACAAAATGATTGACCACCCATCTATCGATCATTCACTTACAACTAGCCAAGTCAACTTCGACTACCAAACACATGACCGAAGCTTAGTCAAAATTTCCTTAAATTTATTTTTGCCCACATCAGCCCTCGAGATCCTAAACCCCTCTTCTATTGTCAAACCCTGGACTGAACCTCTGCCAAAGTCTTCCTTGACTCTTTGCCACATTAGCTTTAAGGTTCCCTCTGCACTTGGATTGCTGATCCCACAACCGATGGTCTGCCAAAGTTTCATGCTTCTCGAATTCATACCAAGCCCTAGGTCTTCAGTTGAGGAACCACTGACCAAAGGTCAGTCAAAAGTTGAACCATGTTCCACACATCTTCAGTTACCGAAGTCCTAATTGAAGTGTAGCCAAAGTGTCATACTTCAGCAATTCCTTTGATTCTTCAAACTTGAATTCTTTCCTCGGTTACTTGATCTTTGATCTATGCACTTATAGAGTTTGAAGTTGTTGTCACATCAAAACAAGGTTCAACATTCTCCTCCTTTTTAATGAAGACAACTCTCATATGTTGTGAGCTTTCTAAATTGCTAGTTTCAATCCTAATGAAGCATCCCCTTGACCTTGCCTTGTTGATCTTCATTCTTCGAAACTTCATGCTCATCCTTTGAAGTTTATGCATCTCCACTATTCTATACCTACATAATAGGTTTGTCTCAAATAATACAAGATACTATGATGGAATGTTTATGCCATAATGATTATTCTTTGTAACCAATGGGCAATAAGTAATTGACAATCCTAGATTAGTTAGTCATTCTCATTAATTCATCAAAAAATACAAGTATAGTTCATGAAATAACTCAACTCTCATATTCCACCTACATAAGTGCTCACTCTCCCTAGACCTATGCCCATACAACACATCACTCTCCTCCTTTGTCATCTCAAAAAGACAATTAAGCATAAAATGGAAAGAATTACAAAAGTAGTCTAGGTTTCACCTTCATCTCGTAGAGCGAATTGGGACTACATGGAAGGTATAATCCCCTGGGGGAAAAGCCAAAGTGTGCTCCCATGTCTTGGATGAGCACCTCATGGTTCCTCCTCATCGCCTCCTAGTTTCTCCTCATCTCCTCCATATCAAGTGCCATGTGATCAATTCTCACTGTGTGATTATCCAAAGTAGTCCAAATGTTCCTCGACGGTGGTGGTGGTAGGATTTATGTCTCTTCCTCATGTGGTGGTCTTGGATCCTCCTCCCATTGGTCTTCTTCCCTATCAAGGTTAGCCCAAAAGTCATCTTCATTTATTTCATGGTGTGGTGGCTCCTCCCTTGAAGTGGATGCATCCTTGGTCTTCCTCTTCTTCTTCTCGCTTAAGATCAACTTATTGTAAATTGGGTTGTAATCCATGGTCTTGTATGAGAGGATGGCACTAGCCCTTCACTCCAAACCGGGCTTGCTTAGAAAAAGAGGGCCTTGAGGAGCCATCCATATGGTAGACAAGCTCTCCTTTGGTTCCTACCTCTCCACATATGGTTGAGGATGAAGGACGACAAGCTGATCCATCCCTTGAAGATGATCCTCCATTGGGTGTAAACAGCATATGAAGAGAGTTCACTATAATGACCAACTTGTTGAAGAATGTTTTATAGCTAATACTTCCAAAATACAAGTACCATCTTGGTGAGGCCTTGAGCTCTCAAAGGGTTTATGAGTGTAGTGCCCACAAAGATAACAGTACTATCTAATTCTTCCCTCTTCACACGCACGGTCAAGAGACATTCTAATTGGACATTGTCAAAGTACGTCTTATCACCATCATCCGGTACTCTAAGAAGTTATGTAATGCACCCTGATCTAAGATGGAATTCTTGCTTATCCACCTTGACTTTATAATATCCCTCATTCACTTTTACTAACGTATAGCAGAATTTTCTAATTTGTGGAAGTGTAACATCTTTTTGAGAGCCGACCTCAAAGCCATCTCCCAACTTTGAATTTACACGAGCCTAAAGAAACCATTAAAGTTGTTGTTGAGATCAGCCACATCAATTTGGTTCTCTTACACTACCATCCTCTTCTTGAAATTCTACTTCTTCAAGTCCTTTTAGTAAAAGGACTATCGGGTACTTGGCTCCCTTGGAGTATCCGCACCCTTCATAGACCTAGTGTAAGGCTCCTCTCCAAAGCTCCTAACCATGAGGACTAGGAAGGGTAGCAAGAACTAAGTGAATGGCATTTAAATTCAACACAATGTTGTATCTTCGAGTATGTTTAGTTACCAATCGACTAACCAAACATCAACCAAATGATTGGTGACCAAACTAGCAATGACGCGGGATCACGACTTGGCGGTGGATCTTTGGTGGTTGGTCAGGCTTAGGACATATTCTATGACTATGGTGAGGGCAGCATGGGCGGTGATGAGGCCAGACCGGTGGCAATGCTATCGGAATCTGATTTGGCACAACTGAACAATGGTGGGAGAACTTCAGTTTGCTAGAGGGGACAAGCGGCATCTCCAGTGAGGGGATTTGTCAATGGTCGGTTGTGGAGAACTTGTCGTGTAAAACCCTGAAAAAAATAATTAGGTTATTTTATTTAGGGTTTTGTAAATCTTAAAATAAACCATAAATAATATTTAACTAATTAAATCTAAAAAATCAATATCATATTATCAATTATAACTTTTAAGGTACCGTTACAATGGTTTTAAATAAGTATTATTTATTAAATTTTTGGGTTTGAAACCCATTCGCATTAATTAAATAGTCAATTTTTTTGACTTTCTGCTATCACACAAATGATTGGTGTTTACTATAGTTATATGTGATTATGTTCTTTTTAATAAAATTTAATATAGTGACTTCTTAAATTTTACACATAATAATAAAATTTAATGTAGTGACTTCTTGAATTGTACACATATTTTTATATATAAAGGAGACTTCTATTGATTGTTAAATAAAACATCAACTTGATAGTTTGTGAGCACATTTGGCTTACAAAGAGAAGACTTTAGAGAAGTTTCATTCATATTAGGATCACGAGTCGTAGTTGTGGGTGCCTCAATACAATTTTAGGTTCTTATAATTACTTGAAATGTTATATATTCCTATGTGGGAGTCTTGGTTGGACTGACCCCACATTCGACCACCATGTACCGAGCACAATTGGGGTCAAAGAATTAGCTCAATCTGACACGGGCAAGCACCCTTAAAAAATTACTATGTGGGATTCTTGGTCGGCCTGAGCCACATTCAACCACCATGTGCGGAGCGCAACCGGGGTTAAAAAATTGACTCAGTCCAACACAGGGCAGCACCCTTAAAATTCTTGAAAGATTAAATACCTGCCCCCATGCTGAAAGGGGTGATAAGTCGTAGTAGTGCAAGACGGCTCATTATGCACTTGTGATACCAAGAGCGTGAGTCAATGGTAAATATCGGTAACTATAGGCCGAAGGCCACATAACGTGTGTGCACATATATAGGATTGTAGTTGGATGGGCGGCCACCCTCCTTGCATATTAAGAGCTCAACATAGGCTCATAATCACTAAAAGTCGAATTAATGATGTTGTGGAATATATTAATTTTTTCTTGTAATTATATGACTTAGTATTTTTATCACTAACGCAAAATTGCCTCCGCTGGTATGAGCATGAAAGGATGGGTAGAGTCGGGCAGTTGGAGGAGTCTGTTATTGGGCTTTTTTTTCTAGATTGTTTGCATGGCAGTGAGATTTTGGTTCAGTTCATGGGGCTTTGATTATTCTGAGCAGTTATTATATTATATTTTATGTCATAGTTTTTAAAATCTTGACAATTAATAGAAAAGTTAATTTATGAGACACTTTTATATAGTAACACTTAGCTCGTGGCTCGGAACGGGCGGGTCATTACACCTCGGCTGTGGCGTTTGTCACGGTGGTGACTTCAGTTAAGGTTAGGAGTTTTAACCAATTCAACTTTTACAAATCATTCAATCACCGAACGACTTACCAATCATGAACCGAACACACTCCTTCACATTGAAGGTTAGTCGTTTAGCCACGAATGGTTAACCAATCGTCAACCCGAACACACTTCTTCACAATGAATGTTCTATCCAAAGGTTTGGTCAATCAAACATGTAACTAAATACTAACTGAACGTTGGGAAACCAAAAGTGAGAGCAAACTACATTTTGAAAACAATTTTTGAAGACAATCAAAAATTACATTTATACATGCAATTCAATTAGATTTAAGGAATTAGAATAGAGTCTATACCTATCTTAGGGCTTATCTTCTTGGGAATCCACTTGAATTTTCCCTTTTGAATAGATTCAATGTGAGCTATTTTATCACAAAAATGACAAGTTGGTGGTCTCCTTGAAGCATGGGGGGCGGTGAGCTATTTTATCACAAAAATGACAAATTGGTGGTCTCCTTGAAGCATGAGGGGCGGTGACATGTTGTTGTGGCTTCTTCCTTTTGCTTGGGACATGTCAAAGCTTCTCCTCCTTCCTTGGAGCATGGAGAAGCTTATTCCCTTGTTTAGAACATGTAGAGGCATCATCCCTTTGGGGAGGACGGAATGACCCTTCTTTGATGTGCTAGTCTTATTTGTGCAGTCCTCCCTAAGTGGAATGGAAGTTTTGACAAAGTTGACAGGTTTGTTGAATTCTCCACCATGGTTGTATCCCCCCAAGACTAATTTGCATCGAGGGCTTTTTGGTGCAGAAGCATGTTAACGAGCTTATGAGACCTTCCATATAAAACCTAGCCTGTAGGCATAGTGTTTTATGCCCGATTTATTATTGGCTCAATATAATAGCACATAGTCAGTCTGATTCAATTGGTCCAGAGTTAGACGGATCTCTCTTGTGTGTGTTGTTGTTGGCTTGGGCATTGGGTGTGTCCATCGTTGAGTTGTTTAAGTAGGCCCCCATTTGCCAAGCCGGTGTTCGTGTTGTTTCAGTTGTGTAGAGTGTTTTAGGGTTGTGTCGCATGTGATAGAATTCTCGAGTTCTTAGCCCTAGATGTGCCCTAGAAGCCTCCCAAGCCACCCCTTTATTCTCCCCCACCTATCCCTCTCTCCTTTTGTAAAAGCCAGCTCATTGGTCCTATGTTTTACTACCGGTTTGGCTTTTGATTCGACTCGGTTAGCATGTAGCCAGTCTGGTTCAATCATGTTGACGTTAAGTGAGTCCTTGTGTGTTGTCATGGACATGGGCATTGGGTGTGTCTGCTATTAAGTATTATCCGGTCGGCCGCAATTGCCAAGTCATGGCCTTGTTGCTGTTCCAAGTGGATAATTAGTCTAGTGTCATGTATCACGTTAGAGTCCTGTCACATGCATCTTCAACATACCCTCAAACCCTAGTCATGCTTAGAAGCTATCTCTGCCCCTTCTTTCTTTTTCCTTCTTTTCCCTTCCTTTCCTTCCTCCCCTTCCTTCCCTTTTCTTCTTTTTCCCTAGCCACAACTAAGTTCTAGTGCAAGGGTGCCCTCCTTGCACCTTTGAGCCCTTGCACGAGGGTGTGCATGTGTGCAGTTACCTTAGCGCCAAGTTTGTTTTTTTATAAAACCTAGCCGCTACCCTTTTCCTCCCCATCTCTTCTCCTTGCTTCCACCTTGCCCACCTCCCAGCCCTTCTTCCTCCTCTCCTCCCCTCTCTTTTCCCTCATTTCTTCCCTCCTGTCTTCTCCATTTCCTCCCCTTTCGTCCCCCTTCTCTTCCTTTCCTCTGGGTGAGCTTTTCCTCCCTTTTTCTCTGGTTGTTTTGTATGATTTGCATTTTTTTCATATAGATCTAATTAGAATCATGTAGATCACTTCGTTTTAATTGTTTTGGTATATTATTGAATATGTTTTACATGTTAGATCATTTTTAAAAAAAATGATTTTCATGTAAAGTTTGCACCTTTATTGATATTTAGGTTGTGTTTTGTGTATTTGTTAATTGTGCAAAGTAAAACGCTACCTCAATCACCTAATTAATGTTGTAACAATAAAAAAGATTTAAACTTTATAAATTTGGATTATGTCTGAGTTGCCTTGGATCATGGGCCAAATATTAATAAGTAAATGAGCAACATAATAATAATTTTTGTGTGGGTGTAATATTGAAATGAACCCATCGTGTGATCTTAGTTAATTTCACAATGAAATTAATTAATTTAATAAATAAAAAGGATTTAATTAATAAAAATCATTATTCACATAGTTGGGTTGGGTGATGATGACATCTCAATCCGCTCTATCGGAGCCAACCAAATTCGTCTGATTCGATATCTTTTAAGTTCTAGATTTCAATTTGCCTCGGAGATTTAACAATTGGTCTACCAACCAATTTACTAATCAGATCAGATTATTTTAATAGCAATTTTGATATTTTACTTTTGTATAGTGTGTTAGGATATCTCAAGCTTAGATGTAGGGATCCTCGGACGCACAAACATCTTCGGACATCTCAGTTGTATAGGTTTAAGCACATTTGATGTTCCTAATATACCAACATCACACTTATAATTTCAACACATGGTTTTTTAACTTGTTCTGCTTATTTCACAATATTAGATTAATGTATGAACATAGTTATCAAATTAGATCAATTGAATGCTATTTAATTTTTTACTACAAGTCATGCATCTTGGCCACATCTAGGTCTATTCATGCATTACACATATTTATCATACAGGGTTGTGTAGCTGTCTCCATCGCTAGGCCCCTTAGAGTTGGGCTTGCTGAGGTAGGACAAGGTGTTCTTCTTAGGTCCGATAAGACTCTCTTCTACTTGGTTCACGTGATTTGATTTACATCAGAGAATGTAGTCATTGGCGAATTAGTGAAGCATAATATCTATAAGTCATTTAATCAATATTTCATATTAATAAAACTTCAAGGTTGAGATCTCTTGTTGAGATTTCAAAAGTTACAAGATCAAGCTCAAAGTTGCACTTGGCGCTATTTGAATTGTCCATACCCAGACCTTATACATATATTAACTTTTCAGATTTTGACTTGTCTGTGAGGTGGATGGGATGCGTGATGTCTCCAAGGGATCCGGTTGGTACCCACATACGGTGTTTGGTTGATGGTCATATATATGATATTAATTTTCTATCTGCTAGCATTATGTATTTCAACATGTATGCCTCCGTTGAGAATATCTGGACCGTATAGTGTTGCAATGATTATCAGCTAGGCCCTATTGGTCATATAACTAGCATGTTACCATGAGCTATTATCTGGTCCATGTGTATGGTTACCAGTTATTATGATTATGATTGGGCCCTATTGGTTACTTGCTCATGGTCAATATTGTACGAAGAAGTTGTTGTTTCATTTCAGATCCTCGTGGATAACTATCTTATCCATTTGCAAGAATTGAGATTTTCCAATTAGTTATTTAGGACTTAATGACGCTCGTTGGTGATTTAAATAAATATCTAGGTACACAAAACCTCGCTACTTGTGAAGGTACACGGCGTGAAGAAGGGATATTGGTTGGAGGAGCTTTTGTGATTTGCATTTGCAGGAGGAGGGCCTATGGGAAGACCAGGTAAGCCAATAGCCTGATGAATATGAAATCTATGTATAATGCGAATGATCTAGAAATGTGGTGTAACGCCTTGGAAATGATTCTATGAATGCTAATTAATATTATGAAGTGTTTTGAGATTATTTTGTGATTTAATGATAACTATATAGGTTTTGTAAAATTTTCCATCGTCATATTTACATGAGAGACTACTGAATTTTCTCTAAAAACTTAGTCTCTGTAAATTTGACTCATCTAAAATGTCCTACTACATAAGCTAAGCCGTAGATGTATTGTATGCATTTTAGTGTTATTTGCGCATTAGATTCCTTTGGGTTGCATCTTTACATCCTGCATCGATTCTCCATTTTAATGTCAGTTTGATTTCGTCTTTCTTAGTTGATCTGTCAAGTAATAGATTTGGAGTTATCATGTTGATTTAATGATAATTAATTAATTGCATGATAATTATTCAATTTTAGTTGAGATTTATCATGTTTTTAGATCTGTTATTTGATATTAAATTTAGGATTCTTGTTAATTTGATTATAGATTAATCAATTTTAAAAAGCCATAAATCTACCCAACTAAGAAACCTTAGTCTAGCCGTTGACATGGAAGTCGAGTGTTAGTTGCCGTCGGCCCAATAGGAGTCTAGCGATGAGACCCAATCCACCCTCTTAGACTCATTTACCAGAAGTCCGAACCCTGGCCATGCCAGAATTTTGCCAAAAAACAACACATAAAAAAATTAAAAAAAGAACCATTCCGACAATTCTGGCAAGAGGATTTTCCCAAACTACGCCTCCCCTCCTTGGTTGAGCTCCCCACCAAGTCGATCAACCTCCTCTCTGTGCTTGCAAGCTAGGGCAGTGGAGACTCTTTCTGGAGGTATTCTCAAAAAGCACCCACTGATCAATTGTTACCAGTGAGCTTGCCAGTCTGCATGCAGTTAGCCTTCTCACTCCCTCCACTACCCTAATTTGACGAGAATTGGGAAAGTGTGGGAGGCGAAGTGTTGAGCTTTTGCCCGACTTCGGACAAGTTGACGAGCCATTGTTGGTCAATACGTGACCGCAAGCTTCTTAACTGCCTAAAATTGAACCGTTTTGACTGAGATTTTGTTCGTCTAGTTCTCACTTATTAAAAGTCTACTCAACTTGTGCTTGCCTGTCTAACTAGTTTTTATCTCCCACTATTCAGACTCAATTGAAAAGGCAACATTGGATCGACTCAATTTCGATTTTATTCAAATATAGACATAATTTTTTCTAATATGTATAAGCGATATTAGAAAAAGTTTTGTTTTTATTCAAGTTTCGGTTTGCAATATGTATAAGCGACCTGGTGTCTCTGACGACGCTCTCTGCCTTTGCTTATTTCCATTGTCATTAATAGGAAGTGTGAAAGAGTAGTTGTCATCAATAGATGCAACTACCACTTGTGATGACTTGTCTGAAAAAGTTTTGTTAAAATATTTTCCTCCTTCTAAAACTGCTAAATTACGTAACGAAATTTTATTTTTTACAGTTTGATGGTGAGTCTCGCTTTGAGGCATGGGAAAGATTTAAAGAATTGTTGAAAAAGTCTCACAATCATGGTATAGAAAGATAGATGGAACTCCAAACTTTCTATAATGGGTTGTTGGAGCAAACAAAGAACATAGTTGATGCGGCGGCCAATGGATCGTTTCTTAGGAGGAACCCACATGATGCTTTTCAACTGCTAGAATTGACGATTCCTAGCAACTACCATGCAACACAAGAAAGGCACCCAAGGAGGATTACTAGAGTTTTAGAATTAGATGCACTTACTTCTTTATATGCACAGGTTAGTGCTTTAGCTAATCAAGTTCAAAATCTTAATATGCAAGGATAGGTTAAGACTGTGGAGCCAAGGTGTGAATAGTGAGGACATTCTACAGGTCAATGTGCAACAGATCAAGTTAACTATGTTGGCAACTTTAATAATCCACCACTACTATCACAGCATTCTCGACCCCCTTCTCTTCCTTTTTAGCCATGACAACCAGATTTTATCCAAATGTTCAATTCTATGTAACAAACTATACAAAAATTTATGCAAAATCAGCAACAACAACAACAATAGTTTATGCAACTAGTTGTGTTCCAATTAAACAAGGAACCAAGTGAGCTACCCAAGGGTGTACTTCCTAGCCAACCAGAACAACAAAGAAAAGATGATTAAGAGCATTGCAAAGCCGTAACAACCCAGAGTGGTTTACTTTACAAGAACCAGTTCAGCCCAATGAAGTTAAAAAAAGATGAAAAATCAACCGATGAACATGAACCCATTTGATTGGTTAGCAAAGGGAAAAAGAAAGATGAGGTACACATAAAAGAGGTCGAAAAAAAATGGAATTTCCTTCTAGACCAAGGAAACAAAGTGATGAAAAATACTTAAAAAAATTTCTCGATATATTTAAGAAATTACAAATTAACATACCTTTCACTGAAACACTTGAACAAATGCCTAGTTATGTAAAATACTTGAAGGAGAATAGATGACAATGATGAGGAGAATAGATGACAATGAAGTTGTGGCCATAACAAAGGAATGTAGTGTTGTCCTCTAAAGAAAACTACCTCCTAAGATGAAAGACCTAGGCAAATTTGTGATTCCACGTTCAATTGGAAGAACTGTTCATTGCAATGCTTTATGCGACATAGGTTCTAGCATAAATTTATGTCTTCCTATTATTATTTCTTCAGAGCTAACTATATTGCAGAAGAAAGCTGATTAAAATTCTAAAGGATCACAAGTCAGCTATTACTTGGACTATAGTAGACATAAAAGGCATTGATCCATCCTTTTGTATGCATAGGATCAACTTAGTAGATGGATGTAGTCCGAATGTAGAGCACCAACGTCGACTCAACCCCAACATGAAAGAAGTGGTCAAGAAGGAGATTATCAAGATGGTCTGGCTGTAGATGTTAAACCAAGCGCCTCTTGGGAGGCAACCCAAGTGATTTTTTTAAAACATGGGTCAAGTCCAAATTCAACATTCACAATAATTATCCACCGACTTATTGGTTGAGGGAGTCCTCTTGCTTGAGGATAATATTTACTTTAAGTTCGGGGGATACCTTAATTTTGTGCATATTGTTCATGCTTGACTCATGTTTCAATTTAGATATGCATATATATATATATATATATATATATATATATTATAGTTTAGTGTAAAAATTTTATTATACAACAGTATATTAGTATCTTGGTTCAATGATAGATACATGTGAATTAATCTTACCTTTCTTGGGAAAACTTTATTAATTGATATGAGGGATGAACTGAGTAAATGATTGCATTCGAGAGTTGGTTCTCTTCCTTATATTATTTTCACAATCCTTTGGTTTAGATGATTTCAATGAATATTTTGCAATAGGAAAAATCCTTTAATCATAAGAATTTTCATGACGGCTCTGGTTGTTTTATGTTTGTCCTAGCAATTTAGTTTCTTCTTTAAAATAAAATAAAATAAAATAAAATAGAGCAATGACTACTTTGCTGACTAACATGCCCTTTTTAACTCAATAATTATGGGGGTTTGCGTCAAAAATAAAGCTAGTTATCTTTGTTTGCATATTAGCACTATGCTTAGTAACTGGGCCTTTGTAACTCAGTAATCTTGAGGGTTCGCGTCAAAAGGTAAAACAACTATTCTTAAAAAAATTAATAAATTGAAGCAATGACTACTTTGTTGAGTAACCAGGGCTTTGTAACTCAATAATTATGGGGGTTCGCATCAAAAGGTAAAACGACTATTCTTAAAAAAATTAATAAATTTGAGCAATGACTACTTTGCTGTGTATCCAGGCCTTTGTAACTCAGTAATCATGGGGGTTCGCATCAAAAGGTAAAGCTAGTTATCTCTATTTCTATATTGGCACTTTGCTGAGTAATTGGGCCTTCGTAATTCAGTAATTATGGGGATACACATCAAAAGGTAAAGCAGCTATTCTTTAAAAAAAACCAAAAATAAATGCTTACATTAGTGGAGATGAGGGCAAATGATAAACATATTTAAACATGAGCCAGAGTGTTATTTTATTATTGAAAATGAGAAGGATAAACAAATAGATTATCTTACACACACACACACACGGAGAGCCTTATTTTGGGTGTGATTGATGAAAAGGAATTTTTGATTTGATTGACATCTTGTTACCTCTGGATAGTTTGATTAAGAATCATATGAGAACATAAAGGGGACTAAGTATTTTTGTGTAGTAAAATTTTGTTGGTTTTGATATTTTGCTTAGGAAGCGCAAAAGTTTAAGTTCGGGGGTGTGTTAAGTATTTAAAGTATACAGTATTTACCTATGTTTTTATTGTGATTTTGTATTTCCCGGATATAAATATTATTAATTAGGTGATATTTCTCATTATATTCTAGTTAATTAATATTTTATGAGATATGCTTAATTTTAGAGTTTTAATATAGAAAAAGATGAAACAAATTAAGCTTTGGAATTGAATGGTTATGACACTTGGCCGCACTCAATGGCTAAAATTTATGGTGTGGACAAAGCTCGATGAGGATGAATATACATAGCTTTGGCTACATTTGAGTAAGTCGGGGAGTTGGAAACATTCATCGAACATCATAATCAATTAGACTTCATCGAGTTATGGAATCCTTTCTCGAATTCTTGTATCTCTTGGGTATCTCATCTTCTACATAAAGGGGTAGTCATTTGTTGTTTAGGATATCTCAACTCTTGGCTTAGGAGTTTAGTGAATTAAATAGTTCTAGTTGTAATTTTTAGTACTTTTTATAATATAAGTTCATTTCTTTTTCATCATGTTCATTACTTTTATTATGGAGTTGTCCTTTATTTTGTTTTAGAGAAGAACGGACTTGGCACGGTTTAATTGAATTCTTTTTAGCTTCTTACTCTTTTATTTAATTGGATTGTTTTAATTATTACGTTCTTTATAGTAAGAGTAGATTGCTTGCATATTTCTTAGATCATAAGGTTTAATTAGATTTCGGGAGAAATTAATTAGATTAGTCATTGATAATTCATGATACGATGACTCTTTTGACTTGTTTGTCATTGTGGTTGGGTGATACACAATACCGTATGCGATTGTAAGGTAAATCTTAATGTGTTATTTTGTTGATAAATCAATTATCACCTGTAGGTAAAAATTGAGGCAAAATAATAGAAGCATGAAGGAGCGGGAGCCACCATGTTATATAAGTATCCTAGATTGACAATCCGAGGGAATAGAAGATAATAGTAAGATGTGATAAAGATTAATTTCATGTTAAGGGAAATTCGACTCTAGAACAAAATTCATCTTAAACTAAAAATCTCTTTTTGTTATTGTTTTGCTCTTAGTTCTATTTTCTACTATTAATATAAGTAAATTTATCTCTCTGTGTAATCATACTTGAAAATTTATCATTATTTTACTTGTTTCGACCGTGTATACTTGCACGCCATTGAAATTATTCAAACAAGCCACACACCCCCCCCCACCACCCAAACCTAATTGAATCGAATGTTTATGACTGCAACTCGGTTGCAAAATTTAAAATAATTTTCAATGAAAATAGTTGAAACTGTCTTGTGATTGGAATCCGGTCACAAATCTCTTATTGAAAATCATTTTTTAAAGTATTTGCCAACAACACTCAAAATTTATAAACAGCGATCGTTAATACAATCGTAGAAGTAAGTAAGAAATTAGCAACCACAGTCATTGACTGGCATAATCGGATACAAATGTATGGTTTCCACAACAGTCACTAAGCGGCTGCTTAAAGTGGTAAATAATTTTGTAACCGCAATAGCAGTCACATACCGGTCTCAAAATTTACCCATTTTAGCCCCGTGGCTTGGCGGTTTCAAATTAACAATTGAAAATGCCGGTCGCAAAAATTCTGTCACTGATATACGATTTTCTACTAGTGATATAGTTCTTCAAACATTAATTGAAGATCATCTTCAATTTCCTCTTCTCCTCATTTGCCATAAAGAGAAATTCATCTAGGATATCGTCCAAAACATTTTCTGTATAACTCTCCATGCGGGTTTTAATATTTTCTTTCTTTTTTCTTTTTCTTTAACCTTCTCCCTTTCTTTTTTTCATCCTCCTTGTTTGGGCACTCATTTTTCATGTGGCCAAAACCTTTACATTTATCACATTGTATTTTATCATTTTACTTTTCATTTCTTTTGCCACTTATTTATTTTTATGAATTTTTGAACCTCCTAGTCAATAATGTTGTATCCTCTTCATCATTATCTAATAATACTTGTAGAGCAAGATCTTTCTTCTTTTTTTTATCTATCTCTTTTTCTTTCAGGTCTCTCTCTAAGGTATGTTCGTGAGTGATGAGAGATCTTAACAATTCTTTAGTGGTAATGGTCTTTAGATTCTTTTCTTTCTCAATAATCATCACCTCCAATCTCTACTCAATAATTGGTAAAGATGTGAGAACCTTTCGGTTGATTTCATTCGAACTCAATTCTTTAACTGATCACCAGAGTCTGAACTACATCTTCACACAGAAGGATTTGAATAGCAGACAGAGAAGATGGTTGGAGATATTAGTAGGCTATGAGGTAGACATAGCGTACCACAAGGGCAAAGTGAATGTGGTAGTAGATGCGTTAAGCAGGAGGCCAGGAGTCTTATACTCCATAGGATTGGCAGCAGTGTCGTGACACAGTTCACTACAGGCCAGAAATAGTTGGTTGGAATGATGGGATGACTGACCATTTAGCTGAGTGTACTTGAGCAGATCAGGATTGCACAGGAAACAAATCCACAGTTGAGGCAATGGTTGGAACAAGGAGCACATCTAGAATTGATCAGAAATGCAAATGGGTTAGTTAGACTTAGAAGTCAACTCTTTGTGCCAAATGTTCCAGAGTGTCCCCGACTTCGACGTACGATTCTTCATGAAGCTCACACGTTGAGATGCTCAGTGCATCCAGGTGGAGTAAAGAAGTACCACGATGTCCAACAAACATATTGATGGCCAGGAATGAAGAGAGAGGTATACGACACAGTTTCCAGATGTTTAGTGTGCCAACAAGTGAAAGCTGAACATGTACACCCAGGTGGAATGCTACAGCCATTGGAAGCTCCAGAGTGGAAGTGGGAGAGTATATCGTACGACTTTGTAATCGGTTTACCTAAGACCCGCCAACAAAAGGATGCAATATGGGTTATAGTAGATCGACTCATAAAGAGCGCCGATTTCATACCAATTAGGATGGAATACCCATTGGCCACTTTGGCCATGCTGTACAAAGACCCGATAGTCAGGCTACATGGAGTACTATGGGAGATCATATCAAACAGGGATCTAAGGTTCACGTCTCGATTTTGGAAGGTTGTCCAGGCAGTTATGGGCATTGAATTGAGATTCATCACCACCTTTCACCCACAGATAGATGGGCAGACCGAGAGGACCATATAGATCCTAGAGGATTTGCTCCAAGCGTGCATTTTAAATTTCAGAGGAAGTTGGGAAGAGTACCTACCTCTAGTGGAGTTCTCCTACAACAACAACTATCAGGCTATGATAGGGATGACACCATACGAAGCACTATACGGTAGGCCATGTCAATCCCCAGTATGTTAGGTACAGGGCAATGAGCTAGTTATAGTTGGGCCAGAGATGATCCAACAGGCACAGGAAGTGGTGATGCGGATCAGGAGGAGAATGAGAGCAGCTCAGGATTGACAGAAAAGTTATGCTAATCAGCGCATACGTGAGGTTCATTTCGTGTTAGGAGATCATGTTCTCCTGAAGGTCTCTCCAACTAAGGGAAACACGAGATTCGGGACACGAAGAAAACTTAGTTCATGATATATTGGACTGTTTGACGTGATTGAGCGCATTGGACCAGTGGCGTACATGCTAGCATTGCCACCTCACCTATCAGCTGTGCACAATGTCTTCCATGTGTCGATGCTGAAGAAGTACCATCTAGACAACTCTTATATTGTTAGTTTCAAAGAAATAGAGTTGCAACCAGACCTGACGTATCCGGAAGATGCAGTTCGCCACAACAATGTTATTAAATTGGTTGTAGATAACATTGATGTTTTCCCTTCTTCTATCTTGAAAGCTTTATATTGTGATGTGAGGAAGCTTATCTTGGAGTTCTTAACTTGAGAAGTGCCTTCATGTGTCGCTTGAAAATAATCCCAAATTTCTTGAGCTGAAGTGCACTGTGACACCCTTGTATATTCCCTCTCACATAAAGAGCAAAACATTGCATTGATAGTTTTGGCATTCAATGAATTTGTTTTTTAGTTTTATCACCTCATGATCCTCTATTGGTTCTTAGATTTGTATGTCCATCAAGCACATCCTATCATAGATCAGAATCACATGATGTTAGAAAAATTCAGATCTTAATTTTCTAATAAGAATAATTAAATCTATCAAAAAATAGTGGTCTTGTTATAGATTGTTCTCCAAGGCTTTTGTCTTTCTCTCCATGGCCATTAGATTGATTCTTCTAGTTTTCAATCAATTGAAACTTTACAACCCCCAAACCTAAAAGCTCTGATACCACGTGAAAATGATTTTGATTTGTGTGGAGTTTCTAAATCACTTGAACAAACATGTTAAATTAAAATGTGAGCAATTACGGTACTAGATGAAATTAACATAGCTATTCACAAATAATAATGATAAGTGTTGGCGAACTTGTCAAACCATACAAGTTGATAAGATTTGTTCTTAGTTGAAACAAAAAGTAACTTAAAAGAAAATAAAGACAGTAAGGACAAGTGGCAACAAACATCGAGATTTTCACATAGGTTTAGAAGTTTTACTCATCCCTTCTATTCTAATGTCTTTTAGTTGAGTAGGTATTTTATGCTTCACTATGGTCAAACTATTTGTATAATACAAATAACAACACTTACCTCGAGCTTGATGCAACACCAACCATAAGACTTCCTTACCAACTCACACCAGAGTCCTAAAGAACCTAGCACATACACTTTACAATTGAGAACACTAGCGCCACTCTGCGCAAGGAGCACAACCACGGTCAATAGTAAAGCACTGACCAAACCCACACACCAATCACAACTTGATTAGTTTACAACAATTTCTCAAGATTAATCCAATCTTGTTATAAAGATATCACTCAAAAGATTACAAACAATAACAATTAAACTTCGATTTCATTATGTTGAGGTTGATAGTTGATGAAGCCTACTCCAAAGCTTACTTCCACTATAACACACAACCACTTCCGGTCTTTTCCTTTTTTTGGCTAAAAACAATTAACCTCTTGAGCACTGTGAAAACTTGCATGTCTGGAATATCTAATGTCTTTCACCATCAAGCTTTTATCTTTTTAGACATCCAATCTTCAAAGGTCAAACTCCTCCAAAGATTCAAATTCAAACAAAAGCTCCACTCATTGAATGTTCTTCTCCAAATATTCAAGAAGTCTTTAATGAAGTTGTTGAACCATTTACCCCCTTTGGAGCTCCTTTAGTGAAGTTCTAAGGCTTGCACCGACCTCAATGATGAAACGATCAAATCTTTAAGACTAAGTCCAATTCCAAGTCTAAGATCATATCCAAGTCCAAGAATTCAAAATCCAATCCAAAATATCAACAAAATCTGAATTGATCTAACTTGATTTAATTTTAATTCACTTTGCCCTAAGTCATCTGAGACACTTTTTAGAGCAATCTTCATGTCCAACACATGAATTATGTTTTCATAATAAAAAATTAACAAGTCCGAGACTTAATAATATAGAATTTATTTATTCAAAACTTTTTACAAATAGTAATTTTAACTTTTTGTTAATTGACAAAATAAAAACCAAGAACAATTTAAAAAAATAGTGATTGCATTGATTAAATATTAGTTTTTTGTGTGAAATATAGGCAATCGATAATGTAAGAAACGATCAAACAATATAATGGAATGAAAATAAATTCCTAATTCGGTACTCTGTCTGACCATACCGAAAAATTTGACCGTAGACAATTGACTCCTTGGGTGAGGTATATTGAATGGGCATAGACATCTGATCGACTAATGCCCAAGGTCATGTACATTGTGTGGGGCATGTGGCCTTGAAGCTTACGTACAGATGATAAATGCATGCAAATAAGGCCAGTCTCCACTTGAAATGCTTTAACATGAGGGAGAATAAAATTTTCTAAAAGTAATTATTAAACTTCATAATTTAATTTTTTCTCAAACAAAACGCATGAAAAATCGACAGAAATGCCAAGTCCTTCATTTTGATATTTTCTTTTCATATTTTTTCTCGTAGATTCGTTCTTTCTTTCTTTTCTTCCTCTTTATTTCTTTCGTCTCCTTACAAACGTAACCGACCCTTCTGTAATTCATGACTTTGATATGAAACAGAAAGCTTTTATGGTGAAGGAGGCGGCCGGTAATAGGCCGGTATGGGCAGCCAACGAGGTAGCCCGTAGCCAATATCAATGGCCAGCATGGAACGTCCTTGAACAAGAAGTCAACTACAGGGTTGTAAGTGTGTGTATAAAGAAAGTTGCAGGGAATGTAATGGGAACTTATGCTGTTTGTATGTTCACATATAGATATATAGATATATAATGAAAATGCACAGGGCAGAGGTTTCTACATGCACTGCACAGTCTGCACCACTGAAGCCAACCTCTTCCCCTCTTAATGTTTACATGTCATTATTTGAATAAACAGCTCAAAGTGTCTAATCTCGTCTTCATTAATTCCATCCTGCTCAAACACACGTGAGTGGATTACTAACCAACAAACCCATTATCATTTCACCTCATACCTTCCTTACAACAACAATTCCCACCCTTTCAAAAACATGAACTTTATGCACATCACATATACAATCCGAAAGGAAAGGATCAGCTCCCCAATTTGAATGGATTCGTTTTAAATATGCAATATGGCTTAAGCCAATCTAATTAACAAATCATGACAAATAAGTAAAATAAGGAAAAAGATAATATTTTGTTCATCATTTAGGGGATATGCTCTTGTAATGTTTCTTTCTGCACACAAACTCATATTTCATCCTGCGTCCGGATCCGGTCGAAACCAAATCAAACATATAAGAATATCCAAGATATGAATCTAGTTATATGTGATATTCATTAATGCATCCACATTATTAAGAGCTATAAGCCATGCTAACTAAAGATTAAAGTAATTTAATCTTGCTAAAAAAACATAATGTAAAATTTACTGGCACTATATAACAGATAAATTAATTCTTCGGTCAAAGCAAATTTATAGGCTGAAAATCATTTTGAGTTTACAGGTTAAAACAATGTTGTTAGAGTTATCAAATTTGTCGGTACTAATTCTAATCAGTGCACCCAATTAACCTTTGGGAATAAATTAGGTAAGATATCACACCATGCGTGACTTATATTATAGATAAATTTTAATTTTATAAATAAATTATTATTTAATAATGATAAAATAAATTATAATAATTTAATATTTTAGACATATATTATGATTGACTTTAACGATGGATCTGAATAAAATGATAAATTATAATATTTTAAGTTATTATTTTTCTATGTTTGCTGCAAATTGATTGACTAAATGTCTAACTTTTGATTAGAAGTCAGTATTAAGATTTCTTTTATTAATAAAAATTTTATATATAAAATATAAATTGATGGGGTTATTATTCGAGTGGAAAACATTCTGAGTAAAACCATTCTACAAATAATAACTTTTAATAGACAGCAGGCCTATCGACCATGTCTATTCTATATTACAATGTCTAACATAATAACTATAATAATCCTCTCATTGCACTATAATGCATCACTTTTAACTTACAATGACTAGACCGATTGACCACATCTACGCACACGACTTTGATCAAACCGTCACATGAAATCATATATATTAAAAAAGAGAGACTAATATTCACATAGTTTTTATGTACACATGCTCCCGGTTCATATATATCATATTTTATAATAATTATGTCCCTAAGCATGAATGCATTCAATTTCTAATCTCACGTGCAACTATCAACTGTATTAGTTGATAAATTATCATTATCGCTTCTTTAGTAATAATCAACTGGGGTGCCGGGCCCGCTGTCATCGGACACACCATCTCTGATGGTGAAGGGTGGTGGGACGTAGGGTGGGATCATGCACCTGATTAGGGCCCAGTTGACGCCATGGTAGAAAGGATGACGCTTGACGGAAGTGGCCCCCATTGTGGATCCCAGCCTTCTCATGGGGTCCTTAGTCAGTAGGCCTGCTATGAGGTCCTTGGCGGATCCGGATATGGACGGTTCTTTCGGGAACTCCAAGGCACGGGCCACAATGTTGGCCAAGGTGAGCTCATGGTCATGGCCTCGGAATGGAGTGTAGCCGTATAACATCTCAAAGATGAAGATGCCCAGCGTCCACCAGTCCACCGGACTGCCGTGTCCCTCACCTGAAATGATCTCCGGTGCTAAATACTCGTGGGTTCCGACAAACGACATGGACCGAACGTCGATCGGCTTGACCACAAATTCGGGCCCGTTCCGGTTGTGGCCAGGCCTCTTCTTACGCCTACGCTTGGGCTGGAAGCATGACACGGCCGGGACAAAGCAATTGGGGTGGATGCAGGAGGACGAGGAGAAGGGAGGGCCCACGTCCGAGGACACAGCTGTTCGTAACTGATTGGTCACAACATGGGCAGTGGGGGCAGTAGTGTCCTCGCATTTGAGGGAGAGGTCGAAGTCTGTGAGCATGATGTGACCGTCCGAGCGAACAAGGACATTCTCGGGCTTGAGGTCGCGGTATACAACCCCCATCATGTGTACATACTCTAGGGCCACCACCACCTCCGCCGCATAAAACCTTCAAATGAACATCAATCTCAAGCGTATAAGTTTAATAGAAACCCGATTTTGCTTTAAGAAAGAAAATTAAATTAAAATTTTAAACTCCAGTATTTGACTAAAAATCAAATTTCCTTGCTTAAAGTGTTTAATTTAATTACCATTTTTGAAGTAGAAGTAATAAACAGGAAATCATCAATAAGCTGCTATTTATGTCATTTCAACAATTCCATTTCTTGCAGGTAACGTTTTGACTTTGATAGGAGAGTAAGGGCAAACCCCCATTGGCCATGTCATGTTTTGGCGAAGAAAGAAGGAATGCCCGCCCTCCCGCTTCACTTGTAAGCCATGCCCACCGTTTGTGGTCGGCATTAACACCGACTCTCGGACAAAGACCGTCCGGAGCAAGAAAGTGACTCTTTGTAGTTTCTACCCAACTCTACCCAAAACTAAAATGTGAAAGACTGGAGGATCAATTATCAATTACTCGGTTCTTCATGGTGATGACCTGCAAGAAGCCATCCACATGATCACGAATACCACTCACCTCTGAACTGCGTATAGCGGAAGGAGTTGACAAAACCAAATTTATCCAAGTTAGATTGTTGATTTTACTACGGGTAGTAATTATATTGTCACCAAACAAAGATTGGGCAACAACTACATCAAAGGACCCACTTGCAAAATCCATGGATATAGAGACAAAAGCTTCCAACAACTAAATTTCTCCCTCGCTTCTTATCCACCAGGCTCTTCGATCATCGTCCTTTCTATCTCATTTACTATAACCGAAGTTTCCAGCAGCATATATGGACCTACTCCTCCGCTACCACAGCTTATAATATACAGATATGGGGGTCTCAATGTCAACCTGGCCTCTGCATGATTGGCAAACCCCTCTGTTGGAGCTCATTTGGCCGGCCTCTGTGTCTCTAACTAATGAACAGAAATATCCATTAGCCTCCATGACCCACCACATATGAACAGTCCCTCAGTGCTCACCCCTCACCAGACACTCAAACCCAATTTGCCGAAATTAAAGCCACATCAAACAAACACGGATTTGGAGGTTAAAAAATATATACAAACAGTGAAAATCATATTTTTGTCCTTAGTTTTTATGTGATATTACAAAAGTTCCCCGTAATTGATTTTTAAATTAGAATTCATGTAATTATAAATATACAAACAACAATTTTTTAATGAATATCTGGTCTGATATTCAACAAAACATTGAGAAGTCCAGTAAGTCATGTTTCGACTCCAATCGAGATAAATTTGAGTACCTGACGGCAGTCTCCGCGAAGCGCTTGCCGGGCTGCACCTGGCGGAGGACATGGAGGTCGCCGCCGGGGCAGAACTCGGTGAGGAGGCAGGACCACCTGTCGGAGTCGAAGGCGGCGTAGAGGGTGGGCAGAAAGGGATGGTCCAACGCCTCCAATATCGCCTTCTCCGTCCGAGCCCTCCTTTCTTTGCTCCGCCCCTCCAACTCCTTCCTATCCATCACCTTCGCGGCGAACCGGCACCCCTTCACCTCTGCCAGGTACACGCTGCCAATGTCGCCGCTCCCAAGCCGCTGCACCAGCCGAAGGTCCCCCATCCCCAGCGCCCCGCCGGCGTCAGATCTGGCCCGACGCACGGCCTCGGCCAGCGAAGCGTCGGACGAAGCGCCGCTGCCGTTGGAGCGAGCCGAGGCGGAGGAGGAGCTGCTTGAGCTCATGTAGATAGCATCCGTGCCTGCGGATGAGCTGAAACTCACCGAGTTGAGGTCGTACGCCGCCTGCTCCTCCACATCCATGGCGGAAGAAGGCGGAGCATTCATCATCACCAACACTCACCAACCAGCCACCTAAGCATCAGTAATTCGCCGGAACAAGACTAAAATAAGAATACCCAATTGAGCTTTGCATGAAAATTGATGAACATGCAATGGAAAAGGGAAAATGAAGATGAGAATGGGATTGAAGGAGTGAAGTAGAGATAAGTAAGAAGGGGTGGTGGGTGATGGTAGAATGTAGGGGTGGTGGGGAGAGGGTGGGGTTAAGAAGGAGGCAAACAAGGGGTTGGGCCATGTGGGGTTGGATTTGGAAGGAGGGGTTTTGTGCCGGGCCTGTTCCCCATGTTCTTGTTCTTTGCCATTTTTTCTGCACCCTTCCTGGACTGGATCAATAAGGGAGCCTTTGATTTGTTCTAATGTATTGACTAATTTTTCCCATTTGGCCTTTTGATTATTGATTTGGAATCTGATTGGGAGGAGACTGGGATTTGGTCCCGATGAACAGGCCTTAGATCCAAACTCTACGGTAATAGAATGTGTTGTCCATCTCTCTTTCTTTAATTACAATTTTATAATTTATAAAAGAAAAATTAAATTCAAAATTGACAAGATTTTTTTGAAAAATTATATGATAATATAAAAATAACACAGTAACAAAACCTGAAATATCAAAGGCATAGCTAGGTGGAGGTGAAATTTTCCTTAAGCTTTGAATAAGTCATGTAGGGGATCACAATATTATCTCATGCCTGTGCCTATTTATGATTTTTCCTTCCCCTCAAAACACTCATCAGTTTTTTTACTAGGAATATATACTAATTCACCTCATATTGTCTTTGTGCTCTCCTTTTCCCTTTTTTTATTATATAGAACCTCAAAATCAGTAAATTTTCTTTAGTTTCATCGTACTTTTAAGTTATTGTGTCTAGCTACCTCAAAATGAGTATATTTTATTTGTTTACTCAATTCCCAACTGTTTGGCTAGGGATTTAAAAATAATAAAAAATTTATTATTTGGGTAAATAGCAAATACGCCCATGCCTATAGCAAAATGCAATTCATATAAAAGAAGCACTCATAGAAGTTTGATGAAACAAATTAAAGATTCTGTTCACATAAAAAGTGTATTGGCTGCTAATAATATTTATGCTCGTATTGTTGGTTTATACAATATATTTTATAACTACATTTAAAATTTTCGTACCTTTATTATATAATCGTTTGATATTTTTGCATTATCTTTTTTCTAATGAGGCTTATATGCTGCATTTTTACCGGTAATCGTTAAAATTCATTAAACTAATTAATCATTAATTATACTTCAAACACAAATTAAACTCAGATGCTTGCAAGTTTATACTTTACCCTACTATTACTTAAAATATACTTATAAAAGTTGGTGATACATAACGATATTTCTTTATTTCTCTTAAATAAACCTACAACAACAATTAAATTATCTATAATATTTTTATCTACACCCTTTTTTTATCTTACATTTTTAAATCTACAAGCAAATCGCATGCCAAGAAAATTATTTAATTTGGCACTTCATAATCGTCTTTATAAATGTATTTACCAAATTAAATAATTTTCACTATTTACAATGCCCAACAACTTTTTTAAACGTTTCATTTGGCATGGCCTCGTTTAAGCCTTCAATTCATCAACTTTTAGTTTTTATCTTTCAACTCAATCATGTTGATATGACTTTTAGCGGTCACTATGTGATAACCTCACAAAATATGAAGTGTTTAATTATTATACGATAGAATCCACTGTTTAATTATTTATATGATTTGACTTGTTTACTAATACAATAAAATAACAATTTAAAATAAAATTTGTTGCGTCTTAAACATTTATATTTTTATTTAGGTTCAAATTCTTTTATTGTCTGCTTATCTTTATATTTATTTTCTTATTAGTTGTTTGTACTTAAATCATATCTATTTAATTTATCTAATCTTGTGGTTTTTATAAGGCCATAAAAATTATGAAAATTTAACTACTTATGATATGCAATAAGTGTTTATAATTAACACTCACCCACATTAAATTCCCTTCAAAATCAACTTTTGAAAACATTATTGTTCTTTTACTACAGTGTACAAAATATAATATAAAGGGAGACCATAAAACTATTAAAATCTACTTGTTATTCTTTTAGCTTCAGTCTCATATAATTTTTTAGATATTTTTCATATTTCATTGTCCCAAATTTTGTATGATTTTTAATATATTTATTAACACTCTTTTTGAGATTTCCATCCTTGTACATACAAACGTCATTAAACATCATACTTTATATCCGAATAACCTTTCTATGTTCATAACACCATAAGTTATAACTATATTCAAACACGTCCGTATCTATTAGATACACTTCTAAAATTTTGACTCCAAATTCATCTTCATCTCTTGGTCAACATGTGCAAGTACAATACATATAAAAGCACTTCCCAAAAAGAATAATTATCTACCTTAGTAGACCATACCTCCTTCAAAATATCACCATCTAAAGATAATGGACTCCTTTTTATCAAATAAGTTATAGCACCCACATTCAATCTAAAAACTTAGAAAAGTAATTCTGTATATATTTTCTTGATTCAAGCCTATTATAAGATAGTCTTATTCGTCTTTTTAGTAACTCTATATTATTTTGTGGTGTCCACACAATTTCCATCCTTTCATGGATGGAACAACAATATTGAAAGTTCTTATTGCAATGCACATAATTCTCATTGTTTGAAAATAGTCACTTTAACTTTTTAACTTGTTTCAATTTCTAACCTATTTCAATTTTCGCAACCACCTTCCCACCCTAAAGATATCATAGAAATCAATTTTTTGTTTGAGGTAAAAATTCTACTCACTTTATTTATAAAGATCACAAAGTGATCGTCTCTAAAAGATATCACAAAAGACCCAATAATCTCTTTGACATCCTTCATAAATCTAACACCCTTCTGTTTTCCAAATATATAGTTCTCATGAAAACCAAATTTAAGATTTTTTATATATGAGAGATTAGTACCTCTTAATTTAAAAATTATCATGCCACTCTCACTTAAGTGACTGAGCCCGTGATGTCATAAGATTGTCTTCTCATTCGTCCGAACGACCACGGACACAACAAGGTCACAAGAAACAAAGAGTAAAGAGTTCCAAGTCTCTCGTCCTTTATCACAATCATTGTTCCCTAACAAACCTGTCACTAATTATCCTCAAATAATACATCAAAACCCTCATTGTCTAGTTTGCTTATAGACATGAGATTTATCTTCTACTCATATGTGTGTCATGTTTATTGTATAAACAATTTTCCCCATTCTATAATTTTAGCAGAATTTTCCCTTCACTAATAATCTTGTAGTCATGTCCATTGCCAATAGCCACGTGCTCAAATTCACTGTAGACATAAACCACAAATCTAATTTCGTATATGTAAAAGCAGGAAAATACAAATCATTAAATTCTATGCTAGTGCTGGCAACATTCGCTACATCTATGCATGAATTGGACAATCATTTTTTACATGCCTTTCAACTTACAAGTCCAACACACTATTTTCTTTTTCTTCCTCTTTGGCAATTTTAAAACTCAAGCACCCGCTTATGATTTTGCACCGCATTTCTATTCGGGTCAGCCCGAGTGCATATATGATAAACCAGTTCGATTCAATACATGCGTACGTACGAGGACCCTTGCGCACATGTGAGTACATGGTTCCACACGGTCACGATAACAAGAGACTGTTGACTAGTGTGCGCACTTGTTTGAGAACGTGTCTCATGACTAATTATCTTTTTTTCAGACTTAGGCATATAGTTATTGGTTGTCTATTGATTAAGCTATGGTTAGGGATAGCTTGGTTAGTGTCACAGGGGTCAACTGAGGGGTTAAATTTTTTGCCCTAACTGCCTCCGTGCGGCGTGTTTCCCTCCCTGGAAACACCAGCCTACACCACCTCCACACACACCAATGCGCTGTGGTGCACAGCGGCCTCGGACCACCCACTTGCGAAATCCGCACGAACCCAGTCCCGGTACCACGCCCAGCTACTAGCACCACTAGTACCGGTATCAGGCTACCAGCGATTGTACCGAACACACACATCAATTACCAAGACGTAGTGACTACGCGTCCCACGTACCGATCACCCTTCTCGGTACCAATAGACCTCGGAATCACAGGTCTAGCCCCGATGGCCAAACACGACGCATACACCACGATATTACAGGAACTCGTCCCAACCTCTATTCCACTAGTATGAATACAGGATATACAAGTAATCCTACTCTAGACTACTTGCCGGTCGTGGACATGCAAACCCCAAGACCGTGCCTCTCGACCCTCACTCGACAGGACTTCACCCAAACCTCGGTTCACCGCACAGGGTTGCCGAACAACTGGTATGTGAGCCTTGACCCTAAAGGTAGACGTCGACTATCCCGGTAGTCCCCCTTGAAGTTCCAGACCGCCCCTCGGCCTGACTACAGTAACCCCAAGGCATCCCCTTGCCCGGCCAAGTTTCTCTCCTCCATCGAGGTCACTCACACACTCTTCACATGTTGTTTTCCAGATCCACTTTGATCTGTTCTCTGCCTCACCACCAAATGAAGCTTCTCCTTATATAGGCATTGGCTGGACAAAAGGGGCACATCACCTTGCTGGATCCTGGCCATCCAATCCCCGATCAATGGCTCAGCATGCTCAATACCAGTAGTCACCTTAGTGATGTTCCAGCACTGCCCTTCACCGTTGATCACCTCATCCACGCTCCAGGATGATCTGCCAACATCACCACAACTCTTGGAGTTCTAGCACATTTACTGGAAAGCCCATGGTGCACTCTAGCCTGTTGGTCGACCCTCATGGTTCACTCCGGCTAGACCTGGTACCGACCCTGCACACAATAGGCTCTAGACCGCTCAACACACAGCACCGGCTCCAAACTCACTCGGACCCGGGTGCCCGCACATCAATCTCCACACCAGGTTAGTCTTGCCCGGTATTTTGATCGAACCATCAGCTGGCACGCACGGTGGTGCCCGCTCGGCACGCACATCTGGTTCCTGGCATCCTGCTCAGTCCCCACACGCTACTGTTGCCCACATGCTCGGCCATGGTGCACGGTCACCTGCACGCTCCCGCACCCGGTACAGCTCCTGGCACGGCACGACCTCGCATGCGCCTGGTTCCCGTCGGCTCCCCAACTGCACTCCAACATGATGCATGGCACCGCTAGGTTGTTCCACCACACGAATAACACCAGCTATCCGCCTTTGACACGGGATTCGTTAGGGACAACCGCCAAACCGTCCCACAAGCTAAGCCTGTAACAGTTAGTATCTAGAAATATTTCATTCACAAATTTAGTTATTGGAGTTATCTAAATTCCAACATACATGGGACTAACGTACATGAGTTAGATTTGAGACAATTCGATGTCCGTTGTTTACCCATTAATTGTCTTGAGCTCATTTAGACCTTCGTATATAACGAACATTGCTGACAAACCCTAGCATCCCAAACTTTCAAGAGGCCTTTAGAATCAGTTTGGGGATAAATAGAGTGAAGACCCTAGGACCTTGATATTGGCCTCTGCGGCCTGAGGCACTGCCTAGACGTAGCAACATTGTGTTCCTCAGCTTCTTTGTTGATTCCTCCATGCTTGATGACTACTACCACTTCTAGATGTTGCTTCGTCAATGATAGATGTAGGATTATATCCACTAGTTGAGTAGTTATCATTTAAGTGATCTAACGATGAAACTTTTATCAGACAGCTTCAATTGAACAATTTGTTCAACAAAAACAAAATTTATTTGAAGGAGACGATTTTCCATAAAACTCAGCAAAAGTTGACATCAAATCTGAGTAAGTGTTAAAATTTAATATATTAATGAGAATATATTTATAAAATTTTAACTTTGATTAACTATTTTTAAAAAATAATTAGGGATATCAATTTGTACTTAAATCAGATCGTTACACCAAATTGCTATGGGACATACATATCGAACCATAGGTTTTGACACAATTGGAAAAAGGAAAAATAAGAATGGTATTGTTTCATATGTTTCTCAGTATCTTGGTTAGTCTTCTGAATGTACTCTTGGGTTCTTTTGGGTTATCTCTTTATATTTTAAATTTTGCTTAATCCTTACTTTGGGGCCTATCATAAATTTCTGCCACAAAAACTTATGTAGCTTATGCTCTAAAAAGTCCAAAATCCCACCATGAGCCCAAAAAATGTAATATATTGATTGTATATGAACATGAGAGGGGTACTTCAAAATGGCAGCCAGAAGTTTTTCCTCATTTTGGCAAATTTTTATAGCCAATTGTTTTGTTGGCGTAATATGACTTGGCCAATCAAAACACCACAAAATAAAAAAATAAAATAAATTATTATAATATATTTTTTGGCTTAATTAAGATTTAATTTTAAAGTCAAAGTTAATCAAAATTTATATATAATATAATAGATTATTATAATTTATTGTTAAGTGTTTAAAGTATACAATATTTACTTATGTTTTTTAACGTGATTTTGTACTGCCCGGGTATAAACATTATTAATTAGGTGATTTTTCTTGTTTTATTTTAATCAATTAATATTTTATGAGATATGCTTAATTTTAAAATTTTAATGCAGAAAGAGGTAAAACAAATTAAGCTTATGATTTTTTGGTCATAGCATTGGATCCTACCCATTGATGACTACAAATTATAGTATTGACAGAGCTCAATAAGAATGACTATACATAGCTTTGGTGCCGTTGTCGAGGAGTTGGAAACTTCATTGGACATCATAAACAATTAGTCCACATAGAGTTATAAAATCCTTCCTCGAATTCTTATATCTCCTGGGTATCTCATCTTCTATATAAAGGGCGGTCATTTGTTGTTTGAGATATCTCAATTCTTTGCTTAGGAGTTTAGTGGAAGAGATAATTCTAGTTTTTGTATTTCTTTTCCTTTCATAATGAAAACTAATTTCTTCTTTATATTGTTTTCTATTTTTATCATGTAGTAATCCTTTATTTCGTTCTATAGAAGAATGGAACTTAATATAGTTTAATTGAATTCATTTCAACCTCTTATTCTTTTATTCAATCAGATTATTTGAATTATCATGTTCTTAATGCTACGAGTAGATTGATCGCCTATTTTTTAGATTATGAGGTTTAATTAGATTTCGGAAGAAATTAATTATATTAGTCATTGATAATTTATTATACGACGAGTCTTTTGACTTATTCGTCGTTGTGGTTGGGAGATACATAACACTGTATGCAATTATAAGGCAAATCTTAATGTATTATTTTATTGATTAATCAATTATCACCTGGAGGTAAAAATTTGGGCAAAATAATAGAAGAATAAAGGAGCGGGAGCCACCATGTCATGAAGTTGTGATGAATATTAAATTCATATTAAGGAAAATTTGACTCTAGAATGAGTTTTATCATTTGAACTTCTCCTTTAATTTAAAGTTATTATTTAGATTTAGTGAAGTCGATTGTACTTGTTTTGTTCTTCATTTCATTGTCTTTAATTAATATAAGGAAATTCATCTCTTTGTGGGATAATACTCGAATTCATCATTATATTACTTATTTTGACCATGTATACTTCACGTCATTTAAATTATTCGAACAAGTTTTTGGTGCCGTTATCGTGGAGATCGAATTTTCTTAGTTAATTTAGGATTAAATTTTTGAATCTTTTTATTTTCTTTTTAGATTTTAGTGTCTGATTTTTTAAAAAATATACTATATCATTGTCTTCTTCCTTATTATCATTTATTTATGCATCGATTAGTGCGGTCATCGTCGTTTTCTTGTGATCCAAAGATTGAAAGGATTTTGAGAAACTTGCGTGCCACTTGAAGAAGAGCACAAGAAGCTACAAAAGAAGAAGCCATTGACCCACAACAACAACAAATGCCTCCACTTCCACCAATTGTAGATGTAGACAACGATGACAATTGGGCAATCCAAGATTGGGTTGTACCTCTTGCAAGAGGGTTAAAACCTAGTATTATTGTACCACCGGTTAATGCGACCCACTTAGAACTTAAACATGTTTTATTTAACATGTTACAAACTATAGGATAATTTAGTGGATCGCCTACTGAAAATCCCAATAGGCATATCATCGATTTCTTATCGGTTTGTGATATGTATAAGTAACCTGGTGTCTCTAACAACTCTCTTCACCTTTTCTTATTTTCATTCTCATTAATAGGAAGTGCGAAAGAGTGGTTGTTATCATTAGATGCAATTACCACTTATGATGAATTGTCTGAAAAATTTTTGTTAAAATATTTTCCTTCTTCTAAAATTGCTAGATTATATAACAAAATTTTATTTTTTTTGCAGTTTGATGGAGAGTTTCTCTTTGAGGCATGGAAAAGATTTAAAGAATTGTAGAAAAAGTATCACAACCATGGTATAGAAAAATAGATGCAACTCCAAACTTTCTATTATGGGTTGTTGGGGCAAATAAAAAACATAGTTGATGCGGCAGCCAATGGATCGTTCCTTAGGAAGAACCCACATGAAGCTTTTCAACTGCTAGAATTAATGGTTCCTAGCAACCAACACGCAACACAAGAAAGGCACCCAAGGAAGATTACCATAGTTTTAGAATTAGATGCACTTACTACTTTATTTGTTCAGGTTAGTGTTTTAGCTAGTCAAGTTCAAAATTTAAATATACAGGGATAGGTTAAGGCTATGGAGCTAAGGTGTGAATGGTGTGGACAAGGACATTCTATAGGTCAATGTGCAACAGATCAAGTTAACTATGTAGGCAACTTTGATAATCTACCACGACCATTACAACATTCTCCCTATTCCAATTCCTACAATTCGGGCTGGCGCAATAAACCCAATTTTTCATGGGATAATTCTCCATAATCGGCTGCTGTCCTCAATAATCCACCACTACCATCACAGCATTCTGACCCCTTTCTCTTCCTTTTCAGCCACAACAACTGGATTTGATCCAAATATTTTATTCTATGCAACAAACTATCCAACAATTCATGCAGAATCAACAACAACAACAACAATAGTTTATGCAACAAGTTGTGTTGCAATTAAACAAGGAACCAAGTGAGTGACCCAAGGGTGTACTTCCCAGCCAACTAGAACAACTAAGAAAAGATGGTCAAGAGCATTCTAAAGCTGTAATAACCCGGAGTGGTATTACTTTACAAGAACCAGTTCAACCCAATGAAGTTAAGGAAAAAAATAAAAAGCTAAACTACAAACATGAACCCATTACATTGATTAGTTTACTCGGAATCAAAGGGAAAGAGAAAGATGAGGTATATACAGAATAAGTCGAAAAAAGGTACAATTTCCTTCTAGATTGAGGACACAAATTGATGAAAAATATTTAAAATTTTTTTATTATATTTAAGAAATTACAAATTAACATACCTTTCATTGAAGCACTTGAACAGATGCTTAGTTATGTAAAATATTTGAAGGATATTCTTGCAAAGAAAAGGAGAATATATGACAATGAAGTTGTGGCCATGACCGAGGAATGTAGTGCTGTCCTCTAAATAAGATGAAAGACTCGGGCAAATTTGTGATTTTATGTTCAATTGGAGGAAATATTCATTGTAATGCTTTATGTGACTTAGGTTTTAGCATTCATCTTATGCCTTTGTCTGTTTTCAAAAGGTTAGGAATCCAGGATATTCCTCCTCCCAACATCACACTCCAGTTGGCTGACCGGTAATTGGTATGTCCTAAGGAGTCATTGAAGATGCTTTAATAAAGGTTGACAAGTTTATCTTTCCTACAAATTTTATGGTAGTGGAACTAGAAGGAAGGAATGATGATATATTACTCATCGATATAGTTGCTGGAAAACTTACACTTAGGGTAAACAATGATTATGTCACATATAACATCTTTAAATCGATGAATTGCCCGGATGCAATATATAATTGTTCTAGAATTGAACTATTTGATAAAAGAATGTATAAAGGGTATCAGTTGAGTGATTCATTACATAAAGCCTTAAATTTTATTTGTGAAGAAGATATTGATGTGGAAGAGATGGTTAAAGTATTAGATTCACAACCAATCTTGCCTAGGAGATTTAGAGTTGTGGAAACCTTAGATCTACCATTCAATAGATTGCTGCCATTAGTTGAAGTACCACCAATTTTGGAGTTAAAACAACTTCCAAAACATTTCAAGTATACTTTCTTAGGGCCTAATGACACTCTTCCTATTATTATTTCTTCAGAGCTAACTATGGTGCAGGAAGAGAAGTTGATTAGAATACTAAAGGATCACAAGTCAGCTATTTCTTGGACTATAACAAATATAAGAGGCATCGATCCATCCTTTTGTATGCATAGGATCATCTTAGTGGATAGATGCAGTTCAAGTGTAGAGCGCCAACGTCAACTCAACCCCAACATGAAAGAAGTGGTCAAGAAGGAGATTATCAAGATGGTCTGGCTGCGGATGTTAAACCAAGCGCTTCTTAGGAGGCAACCCAAGTGATTTCTTTAAAAGCATGAGTCAAGTCCAAATTCATCACTCACAATAATCATCCGTCGACTTATCAGTTGAGGGAGTCCTCTTGCATTTCTCTTTATTTTTCTAACATGAAGGACAATATTTAGTTTAAGTTCGGGGGATGCCTTAATTTTTGTGCGTATTGTTCATGTTTGACTCATATTTCGATATATATATATATATATATATATATATATATATATATATAGTTTAGTGTAAAATTTTTATTACGCAACAGTATATTAGACTCTTGGTTCAATGATAGATACATGTGAATTAGTCTTACTTTTTTAGGAAAATTTGATTAATTAATATGAGGGTTGAACTGAGTAAATGATTGCATTCAAAAGTTGGTTCTCTACCTTATATTATTTTCACAATCCTTTGGTTTAGATGATTTCAATGAATGTTTTACAATATGAAAAATCCTTTAATCATACAAATTTACATGATGGCTCTGGTTGTTTTAGGTTTGTCTTAGCATAATTTTTTCTTCTTAAAAAAAAGAGAATAAATTTGAGCAGTGACTACTTTGTTGAGTAACTGGGCCTTTGTAACTCAGTAATTATAGGGTTCGCATTAAAAGGTGAAGTTAGTTATCTCTATTTGCATAGTGGCACTTTGCTGAGTAACCGGGTCTTCATAACTCAGTAATTATGGGGGTTCGTGTTAAAAGGTAAAGCTGGCTATTCTTTAAAATAAAAAAATATTAGACCAATGACTACTTTGCTGAGTAACCAAGCCTTTGTAACTCAGTAATTATGGGGGTTCACGTCAAAAGGCAAAACTATCTATTGTTTAAAAAAATTTAGAGCAATGACTACTTTGCTGAGTAACCAAGCCATTGTAACTTACTATTTATGGGGGTTCGCGTCAAATAGTAAAGCTAGTTATCTCTTTTTGCATGCATATATAAATTTAAAAAAAATACTGATTACATTAGTGGAGATGAGGGTGAATTGGCAACATATTTTAACATAAGCCAGAGTGTTGTTTTCTTGTTGCATATGAAAAGGATAAGTAAAAAGATTAACTTACACACACACACCACACACATGGAGAGCCTTCTTTTGGGTGTGATTGATGAAAGGGAATTTTTGATGTGATTGACATTTTGCTACCTCTAGATAGTTTGATTAAAAATCATATGAGAACATAATGGGGACTAAGTATTTTTGTAAGTAAAATTTTCTTGGTTGGGATATTTTGCTCGGGACGTACAAAAGTTTAAGTTTGGGGGTGTATTAAGTGTTTAAAGTGTATAATATTTACCCATGTTTTTAATTTGATTTTGTACTTCCCGGGTATAAACATTATTAATTAGGTGATATTTATCGTTATATTCTAGTTAATTAATATTTTATGAGATATGCTTAATTTTAGAGTTTTAATGCAGAAAAAGATGGAACAAATTAAGCTTAGGATTTGTTGGTCAGAGCATTGGATCCCACCCATTGATGGTTACAATTTATGCTGTTATCAAAGCTTGATGAGGATGGCTATACGTAGCTTTGGTGCCATTGTCAGGGAGTTGGAAACTTTATCAGACATCATAATCAATTAGTCCACATCGAGTTGTGGAATCCTTCGTCGAGTTTTTGCATCTCCTGGATATCTCATCTTCTATATAAAGAGGTTGTCATTTGTTGTTTAAGATATCTTAATTCTTGGCTTAGGAGTTTAGTGGAAGAAATAATTCTAGTTTTTGTAATTCTTTTCCTTTTATAATAAAAACTAGTTTATATTGTTTTCTATTTTTATTATGGAGTAATCCTTTATTTCGTTGTAGAGAAGAATGGAACTTAACATGATTTAATATAATTCATTTCAACCTCTTACTCTTTTATTCAATTGGATTATTTGAATTATCATGTTCTTATTGCTAAGAGTAGATTGATTGCCTATTTCTTAGATCATGAGGTTTAATTAGATTTTGAGAGAAATTAATTAGATTAGTCATTGATAATTTATCATACGATGAGTCTTTTGACTTGTTTGTCGTTGTAGTTGGGAGATACATAACATTGTATGCGATTGTAAGGCAAATCTTAATGTGTTATTTTGTTGATTAATCAATTATCACCAAAAAGTAGAAATTGAGGTAAAATAATAGAAGAATGAAAGAGCGGGAGTTACCATGTTATATAATTATCCTAAATTGACAATCTGATGGAATAGAAGATAAGAGTAAGATGTGATGAAGATTAAATTCATGTTAAGGGAAATTCGGCTCTAGAATGAGTTTTATCATTTGAACTTCTCCTTTAATTTGAAATTATTATTTAGATTTAGTTAAGTCGATTGTGTTTGTTTTGTTCTTCATTTCATTGTCTTTAATTATATAAAGAAATTCATTTCTTTGTGGGACGATATTCGAATTCATCATTATATTATTTGAATTCATCATTATATTATTTATTTCGACCATGTATACTTGCACATCACTAAAATTATTCGAACATTTATCAATATTGGAATAAATAAATTTAATATATATTACCTTGAGAAGACTTAAAGCCCACGGCTCATGTGCCTTTAATTATGTTTTATGATAATCTATTTTTACTAATAAAATGAGAACTCAGTATTGGGCTTTAATTAAAAGTAAAAGATTTGGGCAATCAAAACAAGACGAAAGAAAAAATAAATTAAATTATTATAATATATTTTCTCACTCAATTAGGATTTATCTTTAAAGTTAGTTTTAATTAGATTCTATATCTAATATAACATATTACTATAGTCGATCTTATTATTAAATAAAAGGTTATCTATAAATTAAAATTAAAGTTTATCTTTAATATAAGTCGTGCATGATACGACATCTTGCCTAGTATTAATGAAAGTAGATTTCAAAACTTAAATGTGATTAAAAGTAGGATGTTTAACCAATCAAAATATTATATTTTATCTTTTCAATTAATTAAAATTAAAATGTATATCTAAGATATTGATTTATTATAATCTATCTTATTATTTCACGAGAGTTTTACTATAAAATTAAGTTTTATATGTAATATAAGTGGCGCATGGCACGACATCTTATTTAGTTTAGTAGTAAACTTTAAAATTATTACCAATGTCATTGAGCTATGATTTTTGTCAATTACTCTGCCTTTTATTTTTTTTAGAAGAAAAAATCTCCACGTTTGGCTTATTTTTATTCGATCTTAATTGATCAATCTCAAATTTACAAACGCTTCATATATTGGTCAAACTCGGTCACAAATGCTTTAAACATTAGTGGTACTCAGTCATTCAGCTATCCGCGCCTCCCCTAGTTGTAATTGATTAGGTACACATCCAATTATTCGATAATTATTAATCATAATTTTTCAACCAATAGAGATGGCTGATTACCTGGAAACCAAAACATGGGCTGCATGAAAAAGCTATGTCAGGGACTTTAGAGCGCTTCTTCTGTTTGGCAGGGCAGGAAACAGATCACGCTCGTGTATCTGAATTGCCTCTTTCATTCAGTTTTATGAACTTGACCAATCAAGCTTTGAGGGGGCCAACGGTCAAGCTTGTGTTGCTCATTTTCACAAACATGTTTTGGACATTTTTGAATTAAGATTTAAAAGCACTATTGGCATGTATGTTGATTACAATAGCTCAATGACATAATCATGCCAACCCATTTTTCATGTAAATTCCGTTTCTCAAACAGCGTTTACTTGGCAGAATTGCTGACCCACTACAAGATATCAATATGATTTATCTATTGACTCGCTCAGAGTACTTATAATATGTAGCTGGAACTATAATCTACAAATGATTGATGGATTGGAAATGTTTACATAGTATGGTCATAGAAAGTGAAGAAATCATCATCGTACTGATTTCAAGTTCACTGAATGTGTTCTTTTTTAGATTATTTTTAAAATTTTGTTTTAAAAAATATATTGTCCTGAAAAATATCTTTTGCACCTACAATTCGATTTATTATATGGAACTGGATTTGGTGTAACAAATGCTAGAGCAAATCTGTTGTAGCCTTTTTTCTAGTTGATGTAAATCACTATATTTGGAGTTTAATTGCTTGTTTTGATTATATATTTTCAAACTCCGTTAATTACGGTGAATTGAGCCAATAAATAAGCTATTATATCGAGCTTGCTATAATACTTGTTACAGCAAATTCGGACCCCTATTATATACTACCTATCAAAACCAAATATACTATGTGCTAAATTCAAAATAAGGTACAATCAAATTTTGATATCAGATTGCATTTGAAGGAATGCTTTTTCTGACCTCATTGTTACAAAACTAGTCATACATTTTAAAAGATGAATTAAAAAATTGAACTTCTACTCTCTTTTTTGGTGCCAGAGAATACAATACTGTTTATGTATGTGAAATGGGATTGATTTTACTTAAAGAATATGTGTAAACATAATATCAGAATAGAATCTAGGTTTTAATGTTTTAGAATATTTCAACCTTACAAAAACAGGTAAGACTTTTAGATAAATTTCCTTATGTAATTAATTATCCTTGAAATCAAGTTTGTTCAGTAAATATTAAATGGTTTTATTTCTTAATATTTTGATAGTGGTAAACTATTTGAAACTTAGATTGCAAAATAGTCGAACAACATGGATTCAAATACTTTGAAAGGAACAGTAAGTTTTCTCAATTTGTTCTTAATAAACTTTCTATCCAATTTTTTATCCACATGTTAAGCCTTTAAAAAATTTTATCAACATGTAAATTTTTTAAAGCAACAGTCGTATCGTGCCAACAATATTTTTAGAAAAAACCTCTTACAAGGATATTTATGAAAATTTATAAATTTATTTTCCCTTTCTAGTAATTAGGCATGATTCTCCTACTAATTGATAGTATAAAGAAAAAAGGCTCAATGATAAACCATCAAAAAATTACAAAATTAAAGTTTTAAACCTTGAGTCTTTTTATATACTATTATTAATAAAGGGCAAATTTCATACAAGCCTGAAATTAATAGTAGGAGAATTAGTGAATCAAAATACAAAATATTAAATATTTAAATAATCATAAAGATATTTTATGAAAAGGGTCACAAATTCGTATCTCACTAACTTCAATTTCTTTAAAAGAAAGAACAAAAATATCTTTCATGGTATTAGGTCACAACCCGGCTAACCTCAACTTCTAACTTTTTATTAATAAGAGTCTTTCTAATTGTCTTCAAAATAATATAATAAAAAATTAAATAATTGCAAATTATTTTTTCATTCAAATAAAGATAATTTTATGATCAATCACAACCTATATTTAAGATATTAAATTATTACAGTGTAATTATTTTTTAAAAATATAATAAAAATTTAAATAATTATAATTTATTTTTTCATTCAAATAGAATATATCTTTAAAGCCGATCAGAGTAGTTATATATTAAATTATTACAGTCCACCTGTCTTGAAAAAATATAATAAAAAATCAAATAATTATAAATAATCTTTTCATTCGAATATGATAAATCTTTTAAGTTAATCACAATTTTTATCTATAATGTTAAATTATTACAATCTATCTTATTATTGAATGAGAGTTTATATATATATATATATATATATATATATATATAATTAAAATTTATCTACTATGGCTGCGCTATTGTGCATAGGGCAATATCTTGCCTAGTGTATAAAATGGCCTTAATACATCTAAAAATTTGCATAGTTTGATCAGGTCGAATAAAATCAAGGTCCAGCTTAGTTGTAAACATCATTGGAAAAGTCTCAATTGAATAATACCTCACAATGACACTCAAACATGTGGTTCACAACCAGTCGCTGACATCAAGATATAGACAGAGTAACACTCCATGGCCGCCCTGCATGCATAGAATTAGAAGCCACCAGGCAGCAATTGTGGCTTTCACTCTAATTGGTTTGGCCACCTTCCCAGCGGCGGCTAGCGCGCGACAGCGGTCCCTATTGAAAGGGAACTGCCAGCCGACGGCATGTAGTTGCCCAATGGCCACAGTCTTCTCAGTATGACCAGGTCACGTCGTTGCCCAATGGCCAACAACTCTTTCGTTTCTCGTGGTTTACACTGTTACCTCACAGCTTACGACACAACACGTAGCCAAAATCATTCATGTTTTCTTATGATCTTGGGTTAATTATTTAGCATAGCGCGAAACACGAAAATATTTTGGACTCATTGCAGAAATTCCATGTATATATGATAGTGGCATGCATACGCAAACATTTTTATAAAGGAACATGGAACTCCTTAATTCTCTGTTTATATGAACTTGTTTAATTTGGAATAGGAATATTCATGTATGTGAAATGAAAGACGGTGAAGAATGGAACAAATGATTTTTTTGGCAATAGTCTTTGCTGATGTGTTCACCCCAATCATAAATTATGGAGTTAAAACCTTCAATTAGAAAGAAGAATAAAATCTGTTCATTATATTCACCTCTAATTAGAGCTATCATTTGGAGTATTACTATACTTGTTTGACATGCAATTAGTAAATTTAAATGATTTATTGATTGTCCGAAAACTCAAAGTGTTCGGAAAAAGAACCATATAATACTTATTTAACACATCCACTCACGGGCATATAAATTTTTAACTGCCTAACAGGTGGAAATAAATTGGAATAATTTAACATTCATCCTATCATTTTATCTCTGACCAAATTTAATCCCACATTTTTTGTTTTGATATTGTGTGAATTTTAGATGATTTATCCTATTTGACATTTGATTTAACATTCCCAAAAATTAAACTTGTAGACGATAAAATGTTTTTTTCCTCCCAAACAGAAAAATTAAGATAGTAATTTTTTTCCAAAGCAGTATGGAAGCTAGTAAAGAATGACGGAATGATACAAGAGATCAGCTGGCTAAGTAGGCTTGATAAGCCTATAGTCTATTAAAATAAGGATACGAGATGGAGGAAAAGGAGATGATTTGGGTGGTTGTTCCACTTTAGCCTAACATCTTTGTTTTTAGCATTCATTCTGGAGCGCTACACTTGATGTTTTGTCCACTGGACTTTGCTTCTTTGTCCTTTCAATTTGTATCTCTATTTGCTTCGGGAGTTGAGACCCCTGGATCTTTCCAATCTCTCCATTTCATTTCAGACAAGCTTACTATACTTTCACAAAAGCGAATATAAATGTTTTGTTTTCAAAGCAATAACCAATATACATATCTTGATAGCAGAGATTGTTGTTTTACACATAATTTTAAATGTCATATCAAATGAGAATTTTTTATGCAAAAAAATGATATTGATAAAAAATTCTATCCCCTGGCTTAACCCAAATACCAGCTTCAAATATAATTTAGTTTTGGGTCTTCTTTCCATTTTCATTTCAAGAAAGTGTTTTAACCCATTATTTTCTCTGAAACCAAATTTTTGTTGAAAATCACGGTATTTTAATTGATATAAATTTAGAAATCATCCAAAAATATTTTTAATATCCAATAAATAATTTATTTATTATTTTAAAAATTTTAATTGGACCTTGTTCGACCCGATTGACCAAATGGGTGTTCAATACAATATTTAAAAATTTGTTTTTTCTCTTAGTTTATATTTCTTGAGTTTGGAATGGGTTTCTAATTTTTCATTTGATTATTACAGATACCACCAACATGGATGGGTAAAAATTATTGAACTACAAGCTAGTATGCTTCTTTAACGCATTGGATTGTGTGAAGGAGTCGAAGTTGATGCTTTATTCCTACTGTTTCAAGTAAATTTCAGAGCTAAAGATGACTACTGTCCCCTCAGGTCTTTTCTTTTGTATGCCTTTCTATGTAGATCAACTTTTTGAGATGAACGAGAATGTGGACAAGTTACTCTACATTTTGTGTTTATGATAGTAACCTTTCTGCTTTCACAAGATACAAGATATATATATATATATATATATATATTATAGATATATTGAAAAATTAACATTAACTATACCTCCTATAGATTATATGATTTTAAAATTTAATTTTGATATTTTTAATGGGTCCCACAAACTAAAAGCAGAATGTATGAATTAGAGATTAATAAAATTTTATCATTTTTATATCATTATGACTTATTTTTAAATTTTCAAACAATGCACTAGTTAATAATATTTTAAAAATAATTTTTATTATAATTATTTGTTATAATTAAGATGATAGTGTTAGAAGCATTAAATTGAATTGAAATTTTATAACTACCCTTATTATTTATTTTTCTATTTATTTATATAGATTTTGAATAAAGTGACTTATTAAATTGATCTAAATAAAAGGTCCAGTTCCTATAAGTTATATTAGTAGGGCCAACAACATAGCTTGCACACACCATCATGATCAGTGGGCTCCACCCAAAAAATCTAGGGTTGAAGTAATGTAGATGATTGGAGTCAATTTAACTAAATCACCTTCCACCACGGCATCACCAAAGGTAATATATGGGAAACAATTTATTCTTATGAGATGCAACTTACTTGCGCTAGCTAAGCAAGCTGAACTTGGCGCAAGCCTAGTAACTCATCATCGATCGAGGTGACTAGCTAATATGCTACTTATATCAACTCGACAGAACTATGTAATATATTGAGCCCAAAGCTTGGATTATTTTATAGAAGTATACCTAGAGGTGTTAAGAATTTGTCCTTGTTCATTACTGTTTTAATGATGAAATTTTTATGCAATATCTTTATGATAAAAATTGTGATTAAATCCATCTCATGTGGGCACAAAAAAATAAAAAAGATATTCTTGTAATGGCTTGGCCTAATTAGTGCAAACTATTGGGTTTAGTCCTCTCTTTAAAGTGACTAATAAAATTAAAGATCTTAAACTTATCTCCGCTAATATACCGGATCTTATATTAATATGTATAAGATGTAGAACTAACCTTAGAGATGATACCATTGGTTTGTTTATTGTATACAGGAAATCTTTGGAAAATCTTAAATAAGCAAATCAAAGAAGGCTTTTCAGAGGCATTCTGGACATTCAAGTAAAGGTATGGCCAATCGCCGGAGAAAACTTGATTTTGTAGATAAAATACCAAGGTCGTTTGCCTGATCATTTTAATATCGGTTCAGTCTTGATCTGGATCGAGTTGCTTTGGCCGGCCTTTTCTACCGCGTGCATATTTTGGTACGTTATACGTGAGCCATGACCCTATTATCATTGAGTGCCCGATGCTGCCTAGTTGGACACTACAACATGCCGACTCTTATTTTCGGTTTTATTTGTGCCGAGCCGTAGTTAGAAGTTAAGACCATGTCTCTCATGTGCCTAGTGTGCAATGCATTGTTTGGAACCCTTACGGTCAATTGTAGCTCCCACTAGACCTATGGCGTGGCTCCCAATGTTGTCTGCCCGCCCTAAGGGGTGCGAAACCTAGGTTTGCAAAACTATGCCCAACACAAAGACACCCCACTAGCGCCCTTGCACCGGCATTTTTAGGAAAATCTAATTTTTCCTGCTCTAAGTTTGGACGCAAAGGAGTTGACCTAGTACCCTTGCATCCAAACTTGGTGATTTCCCTCCCTTTTGCCCCGGATGCAAAGGTGTTGGGCAAGCACCCTTGCGCCCAGACGTGTGATCCATTGCATGAAGTTCAATTTGCCTCTGATCTGCATGCTCTGACCATTGTATTTTTGTCGTCTGGCTTTCTACAAGCCTGTGCAAAGGTGTCCTACCAATGCCCTTGTGTTGGAACAAAAAACTAACCATAAATATGCCTTTATTTCACCATTATCCTCCTTTCCACTTTCTTCCTTCTACCATCTCCCCTCATCTCCTCCTCTCCACTCACCCTTTCCCCCTTATAGCCCTCATCCTAGCTCTCTCCAATCTTCATAATCCCTAGGATTTGTAGATTTTTTAGTAGGATGCCCCAAAAGACCTCCTCTTAGCCTTCCTTGAGGTAAAGCCCAATCCTTTGCCTTCACCCAAGTTGTGTGGTCTGTGTGTATTAATGTTTCTTCCATTCTGATTTGAATTATAATTTATCCTTGTAGATCTTTCTATTAGGAGTCGTTTGGTTTTTAGTTTCATAATTTTAGGAGGTGTAAATAAATAGTTATGGTTTTTGCACTTAGGTTATGTATGTATGATGCATCTATTTAGTACATCTGGAATATCTTACATTGTACACATCATTTTTACTTTGTTATCATTGCATGCTGCTCCTGACTAGTAAATCTAAAAGTTTTATCTATTAGGAGTCATTTGCATGATGCATCTACTTAGCAAGATAGGTGCCAAACTTAGTGAAAAGTGGAAGCTTTCTTGTTTACAATGACCTAGTTGCCATTTCCCCAATTGTTACACCCTATTGTAATTGTTGTTTTGCTACAATATTTTGCATGATTCTAGGCTTGTATATTAGATAACTACCACTAAAATGGCAACCTAAATAAACGTCAATACAGGCATGAATAATATAGTTAAAATTGGACTATGTATACGGTGATGTATGAAGTGTTGTGCCATGCTTTGTGTTTGTGCTATGATTGGAGCTTGTTAAAAGACTCCATAAAATTTGTAAAATTCACATAAGAACCTTCTAAGTACATACATGAAACTCACTAATTTTGGGGTTATTTAAGTGTCATTTATGTAGCTAATTAATTCAGTAATCTCAAGTGGTCGAGAATGCAGGGTAAAACCCTAGTTCCTTAGCGTGGTTTATAAAATACTAAACCCTTGTTATTTGGCAGTGAAATTCCATGAACTTTCACCCGAACATTATGATTTGTTCCCACTTGAGCATCGAAATAGTGGGTAGCTTTTGGATGGGTAGATTTCCCTATAGAAATTCCCCAAACCTTAGTGATCCAACCAATTTCCGAAATGTCCATGCAAATCCCTCCCATTACTAGATTTATTCAAGGATAATACTTGGAGTTCACATATGAAACTAAATAATTGTAGATCGCTATGTTAGATAGCCTCTCAAATTAACCTAGGCCTCTTTGGAGTCTCCAAGCTCATGAACAAACCTTAGGAACTTTAGTGTGCGGCGTAGGAACACTGTTCCCAACACCTTAGCCCAACCTTAGTGGGCCTAGTTTATCATGTTGGTCTATTGCCAACACTTGACAATTTTTGTACCTGACACTTATAGAGTATCATGAGCCTTTCTTTCAAATTTCAGCCCATTTGAAATTTTTTTGTCCTATAAAAAAATCGTTCGATAATGCCCGCTCAATTAAGGATAAGCCCAAGAGTGATTATTCACTAATTGTACTAAAAATTCACTAAGCCTTAATTAAGTTTACCTAACGAGGATCAACAAACAATTAATTAAAATAATTAAGTTAATTATGATTCTTAGCTATTTTTTGATACTTCAGAAATTAAAATAACATTTTGATAATTTTTTACATCATTTCCATGCCCTAGCATCGTTTTCCTTATCATTTTCAGAAAACATTTAAAAAATTTTAAATATCACAAGATATAGGAAATATGAGTAAATATGCAATCAATTCTAAATAAAGAAGTGTGTTTTGAAGGATCTAGGGCAAAGCTCGTGCAAGCTTGCAAGGTTAGATCAAAGTACTCTTCCACCAACTTAGGATGGATCACTTTGGAGCACTTGATCAAAACTGCACTCGATTAGACCTGTACATGTACTTTTGACCAAACATAAAAGTCTACGCATTTCTGCACCTACTCACCACCACTTGACAGATCTACCTAATCCACCTAAGTTCCCAATTAGAAGCCGTTGGATGGCCACCTTGCCAACCAAGAAGGAAACATCTTCACCTAATGTCAATAATTGAGGGAGAGCAACTCACATACGCTAGGAGGAAGGAAGTTGCAAGGAAGTCTCCACTACCGTGCTTAACATGCTACTCCAATTGGGACAATTTCAATTCTATGAAACAACACCAACTCCACAAGCTGTGAGGAGACAAAGAGGGGACAAGGGAACAAAGCTAGAGAACAAAGTCCGAAGTGGATGATTGAGTCAACATCTGTCTTACTTTTGAGGAAGGAAACTACCAAGAAACTGTTGTATTGACAAAGAGTTCCCTCCTCGATTGGTTATAAATACTCTCACCCACACTAAGCAAAGAGACCTTTTTCATATAAAGGCTCGTAGATGAGAAAACTCATTCTTTCTCTCTTTACCTTTCACTTTCATGTTCCACATTGCCAATCTCAAGAAGGAGTAGAACTATAGAGAAGGAGTGGAAGCTAAGTTACAAGGAAAGAGCACTGCTGAAGAGATGTTCACGTTAGGGCCCCATTATCACAGATTTGCATAATATTTTCTCTTATTTTAATGTTGTCATATTTGATGAGCTTCATGATATATTATTATTCTTACATAGGGTAAACGTTAGTGATCTGTGGTGCATGATGGATTTTGATTGATATGTATTATATCTTATTGATGTTATCTTGTTACACTAATTGTAAGCTCATTATTTCATACATGTTCTTAATGCTTAAAGAGAGTAGCTAACTTTTGCATGATTCAGAGATTCAGTCAAGATCTATGAACAGGTAGATCAATGATATTTATAGGTGAACTAGTTTATAGTTATAAGTGTAGGAATGTATTAGAATTATAGATATTCATATAAAAGAATTGATCGTAAAGTACCAATCTAGTTTTATTTGCACAAGAATGTGAAATGATGCTATGGTGGTAGGTTGTAGTAGGATGCTGAGGCCGTTATAATTACACTCATTTCCTTGGATGTCAGCTGCAATTAAGTGTAATTTGATTAACACAATAAGATCTGCTCCTTATTAACTAAGCAAAATTATCCATCCTAGGTCTATTTTCATTAAGAGAACTTGTGTTAACCTTGGCTACTTTTTTCTATTCTTATGCCCTTGCTTTGATTTTTGATTTAGATTTATGTATCAGTTTCATGCTCTCGCTTGTCTTGATAGTTTATAATTGATTTCCATTACATCATATACTTTCTATAGACAATTCACTAGGTTTAATAATCTAGTTATCAACATTAATGTTAGCACATCAAATCCTCATGGAAAAGATACTCACCCATCATTTTATTACTTGTATGACATTTGCACTTGCACGATGCATTGAATTAGTACAACATTTATGCATGAATGGAGGCTTCACCTCATTTTACATGTCATCTTGGATGGAAAGTGATTAAGATTTACTTTTAACTTTTAGGATATGCGAGTTGTACTTGTCGAGTTAGGATGGGGAGCTCAACTCATTAGGTTTGTCGGAGTCTTCTACTTCATCTTCTTTTGACTCCCTAAGTGAGCATTTTATTGAATTTTAGACAATAGAACTGTGTTAGTGGCATTTTATCAGATCCCACTGATATCAGTCAATTTAGCCAAGTTTTTTATAGTTTAATAAAATTTCAAGGATGAGATCACTTAATATTTTTTGAACTTGAGATCTAAAAAACTTACGATATAAACCCAACTTAAACCTATTATATAAGTACTATGAAGTTTTACGATTTCAAGAATAATAGAGAGAGTGGTACGGGTTGTAAGAGTTGTACTATTACTCCTTTTACACAATAAAGTAGTGCAATGTAAGTGGGTAATGCTTAATGTAGTACATTTCTAAAATTTGTGATACTTGTTTCAAACCATTTGAGTACCATGATAGGTGATACATAAAGGATGTAAAGGCATGAGTACGTGTATAATATGTTGTAATTGATTTGTCTCGCGTAAATTGTGAGTACGATGTTTGGCCGCTTCGGCCCATGCTTGTAGCCATGTGTTCTACTCTGAAAGTTTCAATCTTCTTCATGGGTATTAAGATACCCATATGCCAGTATTGGATTGTCAGTTGGTATTTTTAGATCAGTATACCCATAGGTGAGTATCCGTGGTAGTGGCCAGCATAGGTGACAAATCAAGAGGTTCATGGCGGGGGATGGTGTTGTGTTATTTTGTGTATTATGTGTGGCAATGTCACATGTATGACTTATATGCTTGGGGACTTGATTCATTTGTTTGGGAACAATGGAATGTATTATGTAATATGTCGTGGGCAATACCCAAAACCTTATGTTGATATGTTAGATGTGTTACTTGTGCTCTATGTGCCATGTTATTTTATTATATTCTCGTATAGGGTATTATTTTATTATAAATTATTATTTATTAATTTTCAAGATATTTAAAATAAACCCATGACATAAAATTTAATATAATAAATGCTTGGAATAATCTAAGTCCCATGAACCGAACCAAAATCCCACTATCATGCAAACAATCTAGAAGTATAATAACAAATAAGAAAATTCAAAAGTCAAATAACAGAGTCCTCTAGCTATCTCGACTCTACCCATCCCTCCATGGTCACACCTACAGAGGTAATTCCACGTTACTGATAAAAACACTAAGTTATATAATTACAAAAAATAAGTAAATATATTCCACAACATTTGAATTTGAATCTTTTAATGATTATGAGCCTATGCCAAGCTCTTATTAAGCTGGGAGGGTGGCCGCCCATCAAACTACAATCTCATGTATGTGCACACATGCTATGTGGCCCTCGACAAGTAGTTACCAATGTTTGCCATGTACTCACCCTCTCAATGTCACAAGTGTTGTAACACCTCGTTTCGGCTCACCCGTGAACCGACCTGGAAATGTCACCGGCGACCGAACTGTTCGCTAATCTACTAGATTCGGTTAAGCTGACCCGGATCTGCCCTCGGCGTCTCAAGATGGAGATGCAAACATGAAATGCATGAATGGGAACAATTGGGTTCTATCGGAGTCCTACATGCATGCCATGACGTGCAAGCAAAGACAAGACAAAACAATAAATGAGAAACCAAAAGAAAATATATACTACTACGGAAAAACGGATAGAGTTTCCCCTAAAAGTGTAATAAGGGCCAACCTGTCCACGACAAGGGTATATAAACATTTTATCAAGACAATATAATACATAACAATCTACCATGACATCCCATCATTATCTCGTTTGTTTTCATCCGAGCCGAGTATACATGTGTGCGCGGTTTCGTGCTGCTCCTCTGCAATCCTGACAGCTTTCATCCCTCGCATTTCTCACCTACATATATATAGAAAAATCATCAGTAACTAGTGTTACCGGCCCAAAAAATAACTAATATCAATCTGGCACATGAGAGCAAACTCTCCTGTTGAATGAAACCATATACTTCCTCAAGAACTCTCTTTAGGGCACATATGGGAGCCATCGCCATCGGGCCGTCGCCCTCAGGTTGACAGCGTCCCCCTTTCTCATTCTCATACCTTGGTCATTTCTCTATCACTTCTCGCATCAAATCTCATTCCTTTCCGCCCTCTATACCTTCCATATTACTCTTGGCCTTGAGCACGAAGGCCGAGCACTCTCAGGCAGTCGCCTTTAGTACCCTTTGAACCGCAAGTCTAAACATGCGCTACATTCCAGTGCTTGTAAACCTCCACACTTCTCTGGGTATGAAGAACTCAAAGGTGGAGTTGTCCAGATCCTTCGGGAACGAAGTGGGTTCTCCCCAGCTCTAGAGCCCGCTCTTCCGTGCACACCCCTTATCTAAAGGCGTGGCCATCAGTAACCCTCATTCCATCTCTCACTGAAAACACAAAAACTATACATATATAGGCTTGGGTTGGGATTTATACAATAGGCCCAAAGGCATCGTGAGCTAGATCTGAAGTTCGAAAACAAACTCGAGGGATCTCATCCTCGAGGGTTATTAATTCGGAAAATTGTTGGCTAAATGGCACGAGTTAAGTGGGATCCAATAAAATGCCACTTAACTCGTCCTGCATGTAATAAATCAAATACACAATAAAATAGTGTAAAGCAGAGAATGAGTCCTAAACGGACTTGGTAGAAGCTCCAAGCGTGTCCTCGTGCCTAGGCGGCAAGCTCCTACTCCGTACCTACACATCGAAACTAAATACTAATGCCCACTCATGATGCAGTCATACATCCTATATCACACAATATCCATCACGCATCAATCAACACACATCAACCTATATCAATTCTAGCAGATCTACTTAGGCTAGTTACCCAAATTAGTTTCTTAGCCTCCATTTTTAACACCACTCAATCAAACAAATTTCATATTTTATCCTTAATCAATTCTACATATATATATATAATTATAACACACAATTCACCAATCCTTGCATTCAATTCTAATAATCAATATTTTTAAATAATTAAGTTAAAATAAATTATACCTCGTGGGATTCGTGGCTCGAATTCGGCACCCTATGGCGTCCAAAGTTCGATAGGGTTCGATCGGAGGGATTTGGCGGAAGATCAGGTGATTTCCGATGAATTTCGATGAATCTAGTTTTTCGACAATTTTGGACGTTTTTCCGGCGACTTTCTTGGCGGTTTTCCTGCGACTGTTCCGGCGGGGCAATCGAGATAAGGGTTAGCACCGGCTCGGCGAGCTCGTCCCAATGGTGGTGATAGCAAGGACTGCCGCGCGGCGACATGCAGAAGGCGGCGGTGATAGGGTTTGGGTGAGGAAGTGTTGGGAGGGAGAAGAAATACTCTAGCGGCAATTTCATAAATAAGTATTAACTCGATTCCGACTCGAGTCAAAATAATAACTAGTACGTAATAAATTCTAAAAAAAATTAGAAATATATGGAAAAATTACATAAAATAAAACAAACACAACAACATCTAAATGACCTGCTCTATAACTAATAACCCACCCCAATATGATCTAACACGTCCTAATGTGTTATTCAGCCTAAAACTATTTCTACGATCAAACATATAAAAAGAAAAATACTGCATACTTTCATATATTCTGATAACTCATTTCTCACCATCTTTTCGACGTTATCATCATATATTCAGGTACGCGTGACTCTTATCGCTCATAACTCACTACTGACCTCGACTCAGCACACGGTTCATGAAACTGACTCGACTCAAACCAACGGTTGAACCAACTGGTTCGGTAACGGTTCATGAAACTGTCTCGACTGGCTCGAGTCACAGGTTTTACACATAATGAGTCATCTTGTGCCACTGTGCCTTGTCACCCCTTTCGGCATGGGGGTAGGTATTTAATTTTTCAAGAAATTTAAGGGTGTTGCCCCATGTCGAATTGAGTCAATTCTTTGACCCCGGTTGCGCTCGGTGCATGATGGTCGAATGTGGGCTCAGGCCGACCAAGACTCCCAAATAGGAATATATGATTTTAAGGGTGATGATGACCCGTGTTGGACTGAGCTAATTCTTTGACCCCGGTTGTGCTCAATGCATAGTGGTCACCCACAACTACGAAACACGATCCTAATATGAATGAAACTTCTCTAAAGCCTTCCCTTTGTGAGCCAAATGCACTCAGAAACTATCGAGTTGATGTTTTATTTACTATTAAAAGAATTCTCCTTTATATAGAAGAATATGTGTGGAATTCAAGAAGTAACTACATTAAATTTTATAAAAAGAACATAATTACTCATAACTATATAAACACCAACCATAAATATCATCGTACCGGTGCGCTAAAGGTCATAATTGATATTGATTCTCAAGAATTAATTTAAATGAAAAATATTTAATATTCGTTCTAAAATTTACAAAACCTTAATTAAAATAACCTAATTATTTTCAGGGTTTTACAGGGTAATAACTTTGGGACAATGATTAACAATCTTCTCCAAGGTGTGTAAGCTTCAAAGTCCTGGAACTGATGATGGAGCACTTAAGGTACACTAAATGTATTTGGTTACAGCTGTGTGTGTGTTGAAGTAATGTGGATGGAGAAGCTTATAGTTCATACTTCGTGAAAATCCACCTGAAGACCAAGTGTTAGAGTAGGATGACCTATCACTAGAGGAATGTGTCTCCTTTTTAATTCTATAGATGTGGAATAATTAACCATGACTCTCATATTTCTGTATGATGTACGAACAACATTATCTAAGAAAAAAAATACCTAACTCAAAGATTGGAACTAAGTGTAAGAACAGGATATTGCATCAGCATATGATAAAGTCCACCCTCTTAGTTGTTGGGGAGGAGTTGCTTCTTTTGTAACTCAGAGTGCTCATTTAGGAGCCTATAAGTTATAATCCTTTGTAAAATAGTATGAATAGCATGTATTCCATGTAAACCCTGATTAGGTTTCCTGTCTCAGGCCTCCTCGAGGATTGAGATCCATTTATGTGAAGTTAATAGCTTTCCAAATTATAACATCATCGTTTGTTCCGGGTTCAGGCCAAATTGGGGTGTTATAATTTGTTATTAGAGCCTAGTTCTTAGACTCTTGGGACAGTTAACCTTCCAAAGCATTGTATGTGCACATGCTACATTGTGTGTTGTAGTATAATATTGTGCTTGGTATGACTGTTGTTAATTTTTGTTCATAGAACACCCCATGAGCCAATCTATAGCCTAGCTGGCAAGTATGTCTATGCTTTGTTTTGCTACTTTGTTGTGTTTTATGTGACACGTTTTGTCTGGGTTGTTTAGTGGACTTCAATGGAACAACAAAGATGGTAGGACACCATGCAAAGGTGGGACCCCACAAATATGCAATTCACCACCTGCACAAGCATTTGATTGGTAATCCCCTTTGCCATGACAGGAGGCAATGGTGACCGCACTAGATGAGCTTGTTCGATCACTGAGGGAGGAACAACAATGAGCTCGTGAGGAACAATCTCAAATAAGATGGGATTTCGTCATGGTGACCAACATAGTTGGTGAGCTAACTGTGACCATAACCTGTATAGAAAGTCAGTTGTCACGGTAGAATCAGGAGGATCAGAGTAATGGTGCCACTAGGAAATGGAAGCGGAATGAGGATAGGACCTCAGTCCATGATACCAAGGTCAACAACGGACACCTCGAACCTCAAGAGTACCCAGTATGCCCTTCATTCCAAAAGTAACACATGGGTATGTGCCTGAAGGGTATGTGTAAAATCCATGACTCGAGTCAGAGTTTTACATTAGTGAACCCGTCAGTTCAACTGTTGGTTCGAGTCGAGTCAGTTTCATGAACTGCATGCTGAGTCGAAGACAGCCGTGAGTTATGAGCAATGAGGGTTAGGTGTACCTGAATATATAATGATAACGTCAGAAAGATGGTGAGAAATGAGTTATCAGAATTAATGAAAGTATGCAGTATATTTTTTTATGTATTTGATCGTACAATTATTTTTAACCCGAATAACGCATTAGGGCGCATTAGGGCGCATTATAGGGCAATTTGGGTAGGCTATTAGTTATAGAACATGTCATTGTGTTATTAAAGTGTCTAATATATTTTATGGGATTTTCCCTAATTTTCTGTATTATTATGGGATTTATTACGAATTAGTTATTATTTTGACTCGAGTCGGAGCCGAGTCAATTTTTCTTTACGATATCGCTACCGAACATTATCCCGACACCTTCTTCACCCCCAATGTAACACTCCAAATCCGATTTATGCTCGTGAACCGAACTGGGATGTTATAAGCCCTTGTTAGGTCGGCTAACCCAAACCCAACATGTGTGGATCTAATCTCGGCGTCTTAAAATGAAGATACAACTCGCAATGCATGGATGAATGCACAATACCCTAACATGATACTACATGGATGAAATGCAAACTAATTTACACACCAATATAATTACGATCGAAATCAATAAAAATTCTGAAATAAAACGGATAGAGTCTCCCCTTAAAGTGCAATTAGGGGCCACCATGTCAAAATAATATATATAAACATATATGCATATATCAACCATTTCATTCACACAAAATCTAATCTACTGTATACTCATTCTGAAGGGTCTCAACCCACCCGTGCAATTTATTCATGTTTCACATCATATCGTCATGTCTTGGCACTTAATCATAGTATATCATCATGTCTTAACATTTGATCAAGCATGTCATGTCTTAGCATTTAATCACAACAATCTTAAAATAATAGCATCATAAGCAAAATATTAACCACTATATCGACTGACATGTGTGTGCAAGTGACATCATTGCTCCTCCGTCTAGGCTAGCACATCCAACTCGTGATTATCACCTACATATAGTTTAAAAACATGTCAGTAACAAGCGTTACTAGTCCAGAATATAACTATAATAAACTAGCTATGAGAGCAAACTCTCATATGAAAGAAAAATGTTTGTATACTTCTCGTGAACTCTTTGAAGCCGGTACCATCCCGAACTATCTGCTTTACTGATGCCTCTCTTAGCATTTTTCTCATTTCATTTTTCTCTGGTCCATCGGGACTACATGTATATCCTAAGCCCTCTCCTTACCTCCATAATTCTCCTGACCTTGAGCACGAAGGCCGAGTACTCTCAGGCAGTTACCTTTAGTACCCTTTGAACCACAAGTCCGGACATGCACTGTACTAAATAGTACCTATAAACCTCCACGTTCTCCAGGTGTGAAGAACTCAAACCCGGAGTTGTCAGGATCCCTCAGGAATGGAACAGTCCACTCACTAATCCAGAGCCCGCTTTGACTGTCATAGCATGCGCTCATGGTATGTGAAGTCGGTTTCTCCATCTCTCATCTAACTGAAAACTCTATAAAATTATATATATAGGCATGGGAAGGGATTTATATAATAGGCCCAAAGGCAACTTGTGGTGGATCTTGTTTTCGAAATCATCCTCGAGGGTTTATTAATCTGAAAAACTAATCGACTAAATGGCCGAGTTAAGATGGATCCGAAAAAATGCCACTTAACCTGTCCTACAAATAAAAAATTAAACATACAATAGAAGAGAGCGTAAAACAGAGACAAGTCCTAAACAGACCTGGTAGTAGCTCCAAGCGTGTCCTCGCACCTAGGCGGCAAACTCCTACTCCATACCTACACATCAAAACTAAATATTAATGCCCGCTAACTAAATGATACATCAAAGTCGATGAACATCACACACAACACAATCATCATCCATTAAATAATCATCAACAAAATATTCCTAGATAATTCTATTCACACTGATTTGATTATATCTTTCTAAGTTACGTTATACTCAATTAGCATGCTTGGGTTGATTCACCTAATTAGATCACCAACATTCATCTATTACCAATCAAATCATGCATATCATTACTTCTTTCACACTCTGACTTTTATCATGGCAATCAATCAATCCTATCATGTTACGCTAACAATCATCAATTTTAAATAATCAAATCAGAGGTAATTATACCTCTCGTAGTCTATAATTAACAACAGCCAGGGTTTCGTTGCGCGTCTCGAAGCTTGAATTCGGCACTCGCCGGCGTTTGAAGTTTGATTGGGTTCAATTGGATCAGGTCCGCGGAAGAACAGGCGAATTCTAGAGAATTCGGTTTTCCGGCAGTTTTAGTGGTTTTCTGGTAGCTTTTTAGTGGTTTTCCAGCGGTAGTCACCGACAACGTCTACTGGCCAGATAGCTGACATATTGGGTACCATTGGCACCGACTCAATTATCCCGACGCATCTACGATGTCGACGTGGTCGGCGAAGGTGGCAACTCGCCGGAAAATGGCTAAAACAGAGGCAACGGTGGTGGGTGATTAGATCCGGCCAACCTGGGCAGCGATGGCTCCCACTCTGGTTGAGGAATGTAAAACCCCAAAAAAAATAATTAGGTTATTTTATTTAGGGTTTTATAAATCTTAGAACGAACCATAAATAATATTTCATTAAATAAATTCTTAAGAATCAATATCTTTTATAACCCAATCGTATTCACTTAATAGTAAGTTTTTAACTTTTCATTATCAAACAAATGATATAGTTATGAGTGATTACATTCTTTCCTAAATAATTTAATGTAATGACTTCTTAAATTCCACGCATATTACTAAAATTTAATATAATGACTTCTTGAATTCCACACATATTCTTCTATATAAAGGAGAGTTCTATTGTTAAATAAAACATCCTCTGGATAGCTTGTGAACACATTTGGCTTTAGAGAAATTACATATATATTAGGATCATGTGTTGTAGTTGCGGATACCTCATCACAATTTCAGGTTTGTATTATTACTTGGAATGTTATATATTTCGATTTGGGAGTCTTGGTCGGCCTGAGTCCACATTCGATCACCATTCGCCGAGCGCAACCGGGGTCAAAGAATTGGCTTAGTCTGACACAGTGCAGCATCCTTAAAAAAATTACTATGTGGGAGTCTTGGTCGCCTTGAGTTCATATTCGACCACCATGCGCCAAGCGCAACTGGAGTCAATGAATTGACTCAATCCGACATAGGGCAGCACCCCCTGAAAGATTAAATACCTGCTCCCATGCCGAAAGGAGTGACAGGGCGCAGTAGCGCAAGATGGCTCATGATGCACATACATGGGATTGTAGTTGGATGGGCGGCCACCCTCCCAGCATATTAAGAGCTCAACATAGGCTCATAATCACTAAAAGATGTAATTCAGATGTTGTAGGGAATATATTAATTGTTTCTTGTAATTATACGACTTAGTGTTTTTATCACTAATACGGAATTGCCTCCGCAGGAATGAGCATGGAAGGATGGGTAAAGTCGGGACAGCTGGAGGACTCTATTATTGGACTATTCTTTTCTCAAGATTGTTTGCATGGCAGTGGGATTTTGGTTTCGTTCATGGGGCTTAGATTATTCCGAGCATTTGTATATTAAATTTATTGTTATGGATTTATTTAAAATCTTAAAAATTACTAGGAAATTAATTCACAAAACACTTAGTTTCATATAGTAACACTTGGCTCGTGGCTCAGAACGGGCGGGTCGTTACAAGGAAGGTCACTGGAGGGTCGGCAATGCCAAAGCGGTGACTAGATGATAGCAGTGACGGTCACTGGCGGAGGAATCGACGATATGTGCTCGTCGCTAGGCACGGCAATTTTGGCATCGCAGTGGCCAAATGGTGGCTGAGGTTGGTCGGGGCGACACAGCAATGCTGTGGCGAGGCTTGGTGACGACGATCGGCGGCATGGCAGCGTTGGCTAAAGTGGCGACAGACACAGTGGGCGGTACACAACAAGGGTTTGGGGGAGAAGGCGTCAGGAGGGGGGAAGAAAAGGGCACGGTGGTAAACTTGTAAATAAGACTTGACTCGTCTCCGACTCTAGTCAAGAATAATAACTAAGTCGTAGAAAATCCTAAAAAACCCAAAAAATTTGGAAAATTCCATAAAATAAAACAAATACCACAACATCATAATGACATGCTCTATAACTAACAACCCACCCAAATTGTCCACAACGCATCCTAACACGGTTAACGACCTAAAACTAATTCTACAATCCACTATATATATATAAAAAAACTGGCATACTCTTATTTATTTTGATAACTCATTCTTTTCTGTTGTGTTCATGACGTTATCATCATATACTTGAGTACGCATAACCCTCATAGCTCATACACACGATCGGCGTCAGCTCAGTATATGTGTTCTGAAACATACACAACTCGAAAATAACAGTCAAATCGACTAAAATCGAATACAAAACCCTAACTCGAATAGCTAGTTTTATACCCAAACCCTATCACAGCCAACGCCATCCTCTGTGTTCATTGCCGCATCTGTCGCCAACACCACCCCGCCGTCGCTACCGCCAACGCCATCTCGGCGCCAATCTCAGGTGTTGTCGTCGTGCGGCCCCGAGTATCCCTAGTTGTCGCCCGGCCTCCTCGACACGACGAAGCCACCATAAATGTGCCACGTTCCCATCATTGATACCAACGCCGGCGACTGTCACCGTCGCCATCCAGTCATCGCTTCGACGTCACTGACCCTCCTGCGACCTTCCCTAACCGGAGTGGAGTTCAGCACCGCCCACTGGCACAACCCCGTTTTGCCCTCTTTTCAGCCAAAAGCCACAGCCACCAACCTCGTCGATGTCGTGCCAACGCCGCCGCCAACGACCTTGCTGAGACAATGCTAACGGTGCCCCATACCACCACCATCCCGCTGGTAGCCACCGCTGGCAACAGTCACCGGAAGGGTGTCTAAAAACCACCAGAAACCATCGAAAAACCATCAAAACAGCCAAAAAACTAGATTCGCTGTATTTCATCCAATCTTCCGCCGAATTCATCCAGTCAAACCCAATCGAATTTCGGACATTGTCGAGTGCCGAATTGCAGCTTTGAGATGTGCGACGATACCCTAGCCATTGCCCATTACCGACGACGCAATGTATAATTACCTCTAATTTAATTATTTAAAATTTATAATTATTAGCACAACATGCTAGGATTGATTGTTTGATATGATGAATGCTTGATTGTGTATGAAGTGATGATTTGCATGAATTGCTTGATAGTGAATGGATGTTAGCGATCTAACTAAGTAAATTGTATCTGAGCCTACTAATTGACTACAACTTAACTTAGAAAAACATAATGAAATTGGAATGAATAAGATGAGTTAGAATTATGTTTACACTCATGATTGTTGATTGCTTAATGGATGATGATTGTGTTGTGAGTGTGATGTCATGATGAGTTTGATGCATCATTCAGTTAGTAGTGTTAGCTTCTAGATTTTATGTGTAGGTATGGAGTAGGAGCTTGCCGCATAGGCACGCAACCACGATTGGCTCTTCTACCATGTCCGTTTAGGACTTGCTCTTGATTTATTTTCTCATTCTATTGTATACTGTTTATAATAGGAAAAAGGTGTCGAGTGGTGGATTAATCGTATCCCACTCTAAACAGGCCATTTAACTAATGATCATATTTTTAGGATTAATAACCCTCGAGGATGAAATTCCTCGAGTATGTTTCGAAACTCAGATCCAGCTCACGATGCCTTCGGGCCAATTTTGCTAAATTCCCTACCCAGGTCTATGTATAAGTAGTTTTAGCATTTTTAGTGAGATATGTGACGAGGGAAACTAACGGCCACATCTTCCGATAGGGCATGTGTTTGTCAAAGAGAGCTCTGGAACGGGTGAGCATCCACTCCATTCCCAAGGGAACCTGATAACTGAACCTTTGAGTTCCTCAAACCAAGAGAAGTGTGGAGGTTTATAGGTACTACTATGCAATGCATGTCTAGACTTGTGGTTTCAAAGGGTATTGAAGGCACATGCCTAAGAGTAACCAACCTCTGTACTTAGGGCCAGGAGTAATACGAAGGATGTGGAGGGCTAAGAGGAAAGAAAGGAAAGAGAATGATTTTCCCGGGCAAAGGGATAATTTAAATGGCCGAGGAAAGAGAATGATATAGAAAGGGGACACTGTTGCCCGAGGTCAACGGCTCCCATTACTGCCCTTGTGAGAGTTCTTGAGGAAGAATATATAAGATTTTTATTCAACAGGAGGGTCAACTTTCTTGTGTCAGATTAATGTTAGTTATTTTTGGACCGATAATTCTCGTTACTGACATCTTTTTATTATATATGTAGGTGAGAAATGCGAAGAATGAGGGCTGTCGGGAATGAGCAACACTGAAATTACGCACACATGTACCTGCCAAGTGTATGTAATGGTGATGATGTGCATTGAAATGTGTAGTTTATGAAATTTAAATGATATTTTGTGAGATTACTATAAATGTTTTGATTGTGAATGAGAATAGAGAATGGAAAGGAACAGGTGAGCTACAAAGCGAGGATAATATTGTTTGTTGTTGACATGGGGCCTCTATTGCACTTTTAAGAGAGACTCTATTCATTTCATTTCCAAAATAGATATTTCTTTTCAACTTTTCGTTTGTTTGGTTACTTGTTGGCACATCATGGCATACATGTAGGATAATGTTAGAACCCAAGCATCTCATTCATGTTTTGCATGTGACATCACCATTTTAAGACGTCGAGGGTAGATCTAGGTCGGCTTAACCGAATCAAATACATTAGCAAACGGTTCGGTCGCATCTAACATTTCCGGGTTAGTTCGCGGGTGAACCGAAATGGGGTGTTATAGACGTGATATCAGAGCTAACTCTTGGTTGATAAAGATGGTGGATGCATTACAGGTTGCATGTGTACGAAAGCTGCTCCTAGCTATACCGATAGGTACTTTTCTGTCTTAATATTTTTGGTTTGTAGATTTTCTTACCAAACAGTGATGTGATAGGTGATCAAATTAGAGTAGGGAGTACCGAAAGGATGGTGAACCAGACTCGTAGGACACAGATCAGGGCCCCATCCCCTCCATTACCCACATAGGAGAGTCCCGACCATGGTCACAATGACATAGCCTCTAGTCAACCGAGGACCACAGTACCACTAGAAGGGGTGAAGTATGCTAGTTTCAGTTAGTCAATGCAGTGAGAGCCGTCAACGAGACAATTGCCATGATAGTCACCATAGTAGAAGCAGTCGACAAGAGAGGGATGTAGCAATTACCAAGTTAGCTAAAGTTCAGATACAAAAGTAGCAAAATCTAGAGGAATTCAGGAAAGAGCTTAGGAAGATATCTCTCAGTAGCCAGAGCTGAGAAAAGACTAGCAGAGGATGAAGAGGCACGAGGAGAGCCAACAGTTCCTATGGGCCCTCCACCATCACCTCCTCCTCCTCCTCCACCGCTGCAACAGAGGGCTACTCCAACAATAGCTCCTTTGTTTGCCCCAGTTCAGACGAGAATGGGACAGAATGTCAGTGGACTTGCTGTAGCAGGTAGCGAGCAGATTGTTGGTGAAAGTGGAGCTGCTGGATGTGACAGTGTACCAACAGGTAAAGGACTACAATTTCCACCGTATGAGCTAAGAGAAGAATCGAACAGGTCAATAGATGCAAGGAATCTAGAGCTGTGGCAGTATGAAAGGTTCATGAAGAATGGTTGACAACCTTTCTTTGGGAAGTTGGATGCGAAAGAGGCATTCCTGTGGATATCATCGGCCATAGGAGTGCTTGGTAGTATGGGATGCCCGATGGAGCACAGAGTGCGCATCATTACAAGGTCATTCCAAGACGAAGCTAGATTATGGTGGGATTCAATGCAGGATTCCATATATGCTCACCATTAACCCCAGGACATCACTTGGGAGGAATTGAGAGTGGAATTCGATGGGAAGTACTTTCTGCCAAATGTCAGGAAGAGGAAAGAGTGGGAATTGTAGACCTTGAGGGAAGGACCCAGGACGGTAGTGCAATACGAGACCAGTTTTAGATCTCTGGAGAGATTTGCACCAGATTTGGTCCCCATCGAAGAAAGAAGGATAGAACTACTATGTAGTGAGAGTTGTAGGTGAGGCAGAATGAGTTATAGCTGCTAGACCTCGCTGGGACTTTGACCAAAGGCAGCAACATCCAAGGCTATATCAGCCAGAGCAGGGAGCATAGCAGAGACGTTGAAAAGATGCAACAGTTGCCATGAGGGCTATGGATAGCCAAGTCTATGGCTATAGAGCACCCTTCTATCAGAATTGCCAAAGTCATCATAGTGGTGAATGCAGAGTGGGCATGAATGTTTTTTATAGTTGCAGTTAGCCAAGACATCGAGCTGTAGATTGCCGAGTAGGCACTAGGGTATGTTATATTTGAGGTCAACTAGGGCATAAAGTTGCAACTTGTCCGACTGGCCCAACCCAGTGGTTGACGCTCCCAGCACCTCAATAGAGACTTGCACTCCCAGCTCCCCAACAACAACCACAGTAGAGAGGCCAACAGGGCCAAGGTCAAGGCCAGAGAGGTGGAGACCAACAACCACCAAGACAGCAGTAGAAGGGTCAGAACCAAAGAGGGTACATGGCTGTTGGGCAAGCTAGACAGAGGAGGAGTAGGAAACAAGCACCGCTAGCTCAGAATCAGGCTACATCTCCAGCAGCACCTCTTGTCCCAACACAGTAGCAGCCGGTGAGGATGTATGCAACCACTGTGGTAGAGGCACTTGAGGATATAATAGTTGTGATAGGTACGCTGTCAGTAGGCTTTGTACCTGCACGAGTCTTATTTGATTCTGGCTGCACGCACTAATTTATTTCATACACACACAAAACTAGAATTGGATTTAAGATAGAAGAGCTAGGACATTCACTATTAGTGTCCACTCCCGCCAGTAGGGTGATAGCTATGGGGGAGTGTGTGAGTAATATCCCTGTTGAGATTCAACAGCGACAACTTGTAACTGATTTGATATTGTTCAAGCTACAAGAATTTGATGTGATATTTGGAATGAATTGGATGTCCAAACAAGGAGCCTTGATAGATTGACGAAGAAAGATGGTAACTTTCCACCACAGAAGACATCGCTTTCTCTTCCAAGGTCAAGGTAGAGATAGAGAACAAGGATGGATATCCTATCAAAATTCAGTGAGACAGCTAGACAAAGGTAGTGTTAGTTTCGGCTGATAATTGCAGTGTTAGTTTTGGCTGAGCATAGTGGTTTAGGGGACAAGCCGAGTATTGAGAAAATTCCAGTGCTCAGAGAATTCACTAACATATTCCCAATGGAGATTACTAGATTACCGCCAGACAGAGTGGTAGACCTTTCCATTGATCTGATGCTTGGAACAACACCAATTTCTAGAGCTCTATACAGGATGGCTTCTCTTGAGCTCAAGGAACTCAAGGAACAGTTACAGACACTATTGGATCAAGGATTCATCAGACTGAGTGTTTCCCCATGGGGTGCACTAGTGTTATTCATGAGGAAGAAGGATGGAAGCATGCGTTTATGCATCGATTACATGATGCTAAACTATGCGACTATTAAGAAAGGATACCCTATTTCTTCCATTGATGACCTATTTGATCAATTGAGCTCAACAGTCATCTTCTCAAAGATTGATTTGAGGTCAAGATACTACCAGTTGAAGAGTAGAGCAGGAGAAATTTTGAAGACTACATTCAGGACCAAATATGGACACTACGAGTTTTTGGTCATGCCTTTCGGATTGACCAATGTTCCAGCAACATTTATGGACTTGATGAACAAAGTGTTTGGTCCATATTTGGGGTAGTTTATGATCATCTTTGTAGACGACAAACTGGTATACTCTTAATTGAGGGAAGAACATGAGCAACATCTGAAGATAGTATTGTAGAAACTGAGAGAGCATAGCTTGTATGGGAAGTTTTTGGAGTGTAGTTTTTGGCTGTCAGAGGTGAACTTTCTTGGCCATATCATCTCAGCATTAGGCATCTCGATAGACCCAACCAAGATAGAAGCAGTAGTATAGTGGGAACAACCGAAGACACCTACGGAGGTTTAGAGTTTCCTAGGCCTAGTTGGGTACCTACAAATAGTTTATTCACTGTAGCCCTTCTTACACGGCTAATTAGGAAGGTGGAACTGTTCAAATGAATGGGGAATGTGAGCAGAGTTTCAGGATGCTGAAGGAGAAATTGACTTTGGTGCCTATCCTCACATTACCCGAGGGACATGAGTATTTTGTAGTTTATGTAGATGCCTCCGGAATTGGACTAGGTTGTGTTTTGATGCAGAAGAATAGGGTTATAGCTTATGCATCTTGCCAGCTCAAGGTACATGGGCATAACTATCTTACACACGACCTGGAGCTTGCAGCAGTCATATTCGCACTTAGAATATAAAGGCACTAATTGTATGGAACATCTTTCAGACTTTTGACAGATCATTAGAGTCTGAAATATATCTTCACACAGAAGGATTTGAACATCAGGTAGAGAAGATGGTTAGAGAAGTTAACAAATTACGAGATTGACATAGCGTACCACGAGGGCAGAGCGAATGTGGTAATAAATGTGTTGAGCAGGAAGCCAGGAGTTTCGTACTCTACGAGATTGGTAGAGTGTCGTGACTGAATATGCTACGGGCCAGAGACAAATGATTGAAATAATAGCACGACTGACCATTCAACTGAATGTACTCGAGTAGATCAGGATTGCATAGGAAGCAAACCGACAGTTGAAGCAGTGGTTGGAACAGGGAACTCATCAGGAGTTGGCCAAGGATGCAAGTGAGTTAGTCAGACTGAGAGATCGACTCTTTGTGCCAAATGTTCCAGAGTGTCCTGGACTTCAAAGTACGATTCTTCATGAAGCTCACATGCCAAGATGCTCAATGTATCCAGGTGGAGTGAAAATATACAACGATGTCCGACGATCATATTGGTGGCTAGGAATGAAGAGAGAGTATACGCCGTTGTTGCCAGATGTTTGGTGTTCCAGTAAGTGAAAGCTGAGCACGTACGCCCAAACGTACACTCAAGGGGAATGCTACACACATTGGAAATCCTAAAGTAGCTGTGGAGAGTATAGCGTATGACTTTGTAGTAGGTTTACCTAGAACCCGCCTACAGAAGTATGCAGTATGGGTCATTGTAGATCAACTCACAAAGAGCGCACACTTCATACCAATCAAGTGGATTACCCACTAATCACTTTGGCCACACTGTACTGAGACCAGATAGTTAGGCTACATAGAGTGCTACATGAGATTATATCAGATAGGGACCCGAGGTTCACGTCTCAATTTTGGAAAGCTTTTCAGGCAGCTATGGGCACTGATTGAGATTTTGCACAACCTCTCATCCTTAGACAGATGGGCAAACTAAAAGGACCATACAAATCCTAGAAGATTTATTTTGAGCATGCATTTTGGATTTTAGAGGAAGTTGGTAAGAGCACTTACCTCTACTGGAGTTCTCCTACAACAACAGTTATCAGGCCATGATAGGAATGGAACCATTCAAGGCACTATATGGCAGACTATGTTGATCCCCAGTGTATTGGGTACAGGCCAGCTAGCCAGCAATAGTTAGTCCACAAATGATCCAGCAGACACAGAAAGTGGTAATGCGGATCAGGAAGAAGATGAGGTTAGCTCAGGACAGGCAGAAAAGTTATGCTGATCAGCACAGATGGGAGGTTCATTTTGCCTTAGGAGATCATGTTCTTCTGAAGGTCTCTTCTACTAAGGGAAATAAGACATTTGGGATACGAGGGAAACTTAGTCTGCAATATATTAGACTGTTTGATATGATCGAGCGTATTGGGCAAGTGGCTTACAAGCTAGCATTACCGCCTCTCCTATCAGTTGTGCATAATCTCTTCCATGTGTCAATGCTGAAGAAATACCATCCACACAACTCTCGTGTTGTTAGCTTCATAGAGATAGAGCTGCAACCGGACCTGACGTATCCATAAGTTGAAGTTCGGATTGTGGATCACAGAGTGAAGATTCTCCAAAGAAAGGAAGTTCCCCTAGTACGAGTGGAATGGACTTGAAGAGGAGTTGAAGAATCTACATGGGAATGTGAAGATGAGATAAAGAAGCGATACCCAGAGATATTCGAGCAACCAGCTTCACAACCAGGTACCTTACTGGAGATTATTTTTCAGATTATGGATGAGTTTGAAACTTCCTCAGTTAAAATTTTGAAGAAAAAATTGTTCTAACGAAGGAAGGTTGTAAAACCCATTTCTCGAGTCTGAGTTTTACATTTGTGAACTAGTCGGTTCAACCATTGGTTCAACCCGAGTCAGTTTCATGAACCGCATACCGAGTTGAGGCTAACCCTCAGTTATGATCAATGAGGGTGAGGTGAACCTGAATATATGATGATAATGTCGGAAAGATGGGTGAGAAGTTCAAAATATATGAAAGTATGCAGCATATTTTTTTACGTATTTGATCGTACAATTATTTTTGGCCGAATAATGGATTAGGGCGCGTTATAGGGCAGTTTGGGTGGGCTTTTAGTTATAGAACATGTCATTGTGGTGTTATAGCATGTAATATATTTTATGGGATTTTTCTTATTTTTTTTGTATTTTTATGAGATTTATTACGACTTAGTTATTATTTTTGACTCGAGTTGGAGCCGAGTCAATTTTTGTTTACGATAATGCCACCAAACATTATGCCAACACTTTCTTCACCTCCAAACCCTATCGCCAGCAACACCGTCCTCTGTGTTCGTTGCTGCTGACGATCGACACTGCCTGGCCCTGTCGTGCCATCTCCGTGCCTCCCCAAGCACCCCCTGTCGTCACCCGGCTCCTCCACTTGACGAAGTTGCCACGAGCCTGCCGCATTCCCATCACCGATCCCACTACCGGCGACCATCACCGCCACTGTCCAGTCTCCCCTCAACATCACCGACCCTCCTGTGACCTTCCCTGACCGAAGCGGAGCCTAGCGCCATCCACATCAGCCAGATCTCCACACCCCACCATGGAAAGCCTTGTTTTGCCCTTTTTTAGGCCAGTCGCCTCTGCCAACCTCACCAACATGTAGACACGTCGAGCTTGCCGAGCCGGTTCCAACGGTACCCCATACCACCACCATCCCGCTGGTAGCCGCCATCGGCAACAGTCGTCGGAAAATGGCTAGAAGGTCTCCGGAAAACCACTAGAAACCGCCGAAAAACTAGATTTTCCGGATTTTGCCAAATCTTCTACCAGGCACATCTAGTCGAACCCAATTGAAGTTCGGACGTTGAGTGCCAAATTCGAGCTTCGAGACAAGCGTCGAAACCCTAGCCGTCGCCGATTGCCAACGATGCGAGGTATAATAGAATGGCTCATCCACTCTAACTCAAAATTGCATCTCAATAAGCCAAATGCTCTCTCAATAGCATTTCTTATTGAAGAATGCCTTTGATTAAATAGTTCCTCTTTGCACGTAGGATATATCCTCTTTATGTCATTTCACCTGTAACACCCTAATCCAGCTCACTCGAGAATCAAATCAGAAATGATATGGGTGATCTAACCGTTCACTAATATATTTAATTTGGTCAATCCAACTCAGATCTACCCTCGGCATTTTAAGATAGTGATGCAAACATTTAATGCATATATGAGATGTTTAGGCGCAACGTTGTTATTGATGAATGCTATGATATTTAATCCATATTAAAAAAACAAACCCATTAAAATTTGAAAAGCAATAAGTTTTAAAATAAAATGGACAGAGTATCCATTAAAAGTACAATAGGGACCACCCGATCAACAAGTAGTATATATATGTAACGATAAAAACCTAAAACATTGTCAAAACATTTTATTTTTCACACAACATTTACATCCTGATAAAATTAATCTTTCTAAGTCAGGTCATGACCCCACCCCATTTGCTCATCCTGTTTAGTTCTATTCATAATAACCATCACACAGATCATTTTACTAATTTACACAAACATTTCCTGCAATAAAGCAATCTAGTATTTATCCACAACCATTCGCAATAGTTTATCACTTCACATTCTCACTCATTCTCGGTAGGTACATGTGTGAATGTTGCATTGTTACTCTTCCGTGGTATTGATTGTGTTCAGTATTTCAGGTTCTCACCTACATATATAATACAAATTTAATAACAAGTGTTACTGGTTTACAAATAACTAAATAATCAAACTGGCACATGAGAGTTGACTCTCATGTTAAATAAAATCAATCATATATTCTTCTGTATTAGAATCACTCATAAGGGCACTAATAAGGAATCGTAAACCTTTGCTTAAACAGCATCCCATTTCGACTGGTCTTGTAACGACCCGCCATTTTTCATGATATTGTGGGCCTTGCTGGCTAGGTGTTACTAAAAAATTTAACAAAAACCAACCCTATAACAACCAGTCCTAACCGGACTGGGTGTTACTTAAAAGGTTACATGAATAATATGAAAGCAAATAAGTCTAGCATTTCTAACTCAAAAGAACTTATTTTCAAATGACAATGCATGAAGTAATTATCCCACGGTCTTAGATCGTTTCCCATAGCCACATTTATAACACAAGAAAAATAAAAAGAGAAGTCTGTTTATTAACCGTTCACCACCTGCGTTGGTAGAAGAACCACCCTGTTGTCTCTTAGTCTTTAGGTCTAGCTGCTAACCTGCGGAGGCAATTCCGCATTAGTGATTAACCACTAAGCTGTATAATTAAATAAAACAAGTCCATAAACTCCCTATCATTATCTATAATATTGGCACTTGTGACCATTCCAACATGACCATTTATTAGCTGATGGTTCAGTCCACCATGTCCACCTATTGGGTGATGGGTCGGTCCCTCATGTACATTCCCGGCTGGCGAGTCCAATCCACCATGTAAAAACCATGATTTTTATTACAAAACTCGAACCTAAATATTATGAAATAAATATAGATGAACCGATATGGTTGGTTATCAAGTCAACCGGTCATGGTTCGACTTAAGGTCACCTAGAAAATACCTATTCATGAATGGATGATGGGGTGTGAGAATTTAATGAAGGGGTCGTTGAACCTAGGAAATACCAATGGATGATAGGGTGTGAGAATTTAATGAAGGGGCTCGTTGAACCTAGGGAATACCAAGGGATGATGGGGTATGAGAATTTAATGGAGGGAATGGTTGAAGTGTATATATATGCAGGAGGAGGGAGTATTTCATCCCTCATCTCCGTCCCAGGCGACCTCCCCATTACTGTGTGAGTATTTCATCCCTCATCTTATTTGTTTCCATTAGGATTCTTGCATGCAAGGTTTGTTGAAGACGCCCTGCCAAGTTGCTAGATCTCCAGCGTCTTATGCATGGGGTTCTTGTCGATTGCTTAGTTGTTTTGTAAATGGACATGTTAATAATTAAATTATCAATTAGATAATGGGGATTTGGATAATGATAATTAATAATTAATTATCATTAGAATTGCTAAAAATTTAATAAGAAATGAAGACTAACATGAACTAATTACATCATTTAAAATTGATAGTATATTAGTCATGTAAGTTGCATGTAGGATCATGCAAAATAAAATTATACTAATGTATAATTTTATGCCCTTATTCAGATTAGGGTTCACGGGTCACAGTCAGACGAAATCACAAGTCAGGTACGTATAATAGGTAGAACATCGTATTTTCCTTATTGGTAGCCTTGGTCGGCCTGAGCCCAGATTCGACCACCATGCACCGAGTGCAACCGGGGTCAAAGAATTGACTCAGTCCGACACTGGGTCGTATTATGTGCGTAAATTGTGTAATGCATCGACATTGTTTTGGAGTAGTGATAGCCGCCCATAAAAAGGCTACGGCCGGGGTGAGTGAGGCACAGCGATTCCTCCATCGCACTGGAGTGCAGTGATAGCCTCCCCATAAAAAGGCTACGGCCGGGGTGTGCAAGGCACTGGCACTCGGAGGTGCAGTGATAGCCTCCCCATAAAAAGGCTACGGCCGGGGTGTGCGAGGCATTGGCACTAGAATTGGTAGTGAGAGCTTCCCCACAAACGGGGCGTAGCAATCACCTGAGTGCAGTGATAGCTTCCCTACAAAAAGGCTACGGCCGGGGTGTGCGAGGCACTAGCACTAGAGACGGTAGTGGCAGCCTCCCCACAAAAGGGCTACGGCCGGGGTGTGCGGATCACAGCGGATACCTCCTTCGCAATGTTTTGGAGTATAGCGGAATTGCTCCACCGCATATTAAAATAAACATAAGGAAATAGTGGAATGTACTTGATTTGTTTTATCTATTATACTACTTAGTGTTGTAATCACTAACGCGGAATTGCCTCCGCAGGTGTGCAGATACGAAAGTAGGTGATTGACAACCAGGGCATGGAGCAAAATAAATATGAGGACTCCTTTTATTATATATTTGAGAAATAAGTGTGGCTACTGGGAAACGGTCTAAGACTGTGGGATCTTTATATATGTTTTAATTAAATAAAAATGTCAGACATATTTGCTTAATTGTGAGTAACACCTGGCCAGCTAGGCCCACAATGTTGTGACAAATGGCCGGGTCGTTACACACCATGTCCGTTATCGGCTGGTGAGTCCAATCCACCATGTCCATTAGTTGGCTGATGGGTCAGTCCACCATGTCCATCTATTGGCTCATGGGTCAGCCCACCATGTCCGTAATTGGCTGGCGAGTCCAATCCGCCATGTCCAATTTATTGGCTGATGGGTCAGTCCATCATGTCCATTACCGGTTGGCGAGTCCAATCCGCCATGTCCGTTATCGGCTGGTGGGTCCAATCCACCATGTCCGTAATTGGCTGGCGAGTCCAATCTGCCATGTCCAATTTATTGGCTGATGGGTCAGTCCATCATGTCCATTATCGGCTGGCGAGTCCAATCCGCCATGTCTGTTATCGGCTGGTGGGTCCAATCCACCATGTCCGTAATTGGCTGGCGAGTCCAATCCGCCATGTCCAATTGATTGGCTGATGGGTCAGTCCATCATGTCCATTATATGATTATGAAGGGCGTAGCCCGTGTCAGACTGAGTCAATTCCTTGACCCCGGTTGCACTCGGTGCATGGTGGTCGAATCTGGGCTCATGCTGACCAGGTTATCCACAAGGGAAAATACAACATTTTAAATAATTATACGGACCTGGATATTTCAAACTTGCAGCTGCGACCAATGATCCTAATCTGAACGAGGACATAAAATTATACATAAGTATAATTTTATTCGAGTAGAAATGCATGCAACTAAATGACTAATATATATATTACTATTAAATTTCAACAATATTAAATATTAAACTATTCATGTGACATAATCATTTAAATCCTACTTTACATTAATAATCTAGATCATAATTAACACCTAACAAATAATAAAATAATTATCAACTTATACCCAAATATTTAATTACTATTATTAATATATTTTTCTTCGGTTATAATTTTTTAATCGCTACTATTACTTACAGCAATTTAATTAATTAAGTTGTTCAATTAAATTATTTAAAATAATTTGAATTATTTTAATTCATAAATATTATTAATACAATTATTTTAAATTATTTGACTCTATAAAGTTTCGAACTTTATTTATTTCCATTATGCTATTTAGGTTCGACGCGAGTGATTGTTACCCGACTATAGTTTAATAACCCATTTTCTATATTACTGACTCGTTATTAAAATAATCACTTTATTTACCTAATATTAAATTTAATATGGTAAAGGTAACATCTTTATTTATTAATTACTTATAACCGTCCGATTTAATTTGATCGCTTTTATTACGCCGATTAATTATCGACAGTTTATCATTACCGTATTTTTATTACTTATGTCCATGTCGACTTCGTCCAATAATTAATTAGTTTAGTAACTTTACCCTATAACCCGTTAAAATAATTATTTTTAAAGATTTATTATGAGTTTGTATTATTTTTAACTCGAGTCGGTATCGAGTCAACCAGTATTTACAGAATTGCCACCGCCCTTCTTCTTCTTCTTCTTCTCCGGCGCCATCCCTGTTCCCGACAGCAGCCGCCCTCCCGCCGCCGCCGGCAATCGTCTCTGGCAGCCATCAATAGTCGCCGCCCAGACTTGCCATGCCATTGCGGTGTCGCCCGGCCAACTCCGGCCGCCTTCCAGCCGCGGCGACGCCCGCATCGCCTTCCTAGCGGCGCGCTCGCATCGGCGATTCCACCGCCGGCGAGCATCGCCGCCTCAATTGGGTGCTCGCCTCGTCACCCTCGACCACCTATCTACCTTCCCCGGCCATATTGGGACCCGTCTCCACCCAGGACGGCCGGATTTCTTCACCCACCGCCATCGCCCCTGTTTTCGCCGCCGTCCCCTGTTTTTGTCTATTCACCACCCCAGGCCGGCATCCACAACCGTGAGATCAACCCTATACTGATCGACGAAGAGAGTTGGATCATCTTCCGACGTCGGAACGGTCGTCGCCACTGATTCCCGACGAGGCTTGCCCGTGCTTGCCCATTTCGCCGAACAGGGGAAACTCGTCGGCAATTTTAGTTTCTCCGGTGTAAAATTATATTTGTTTTCTTATTGATTTTAAACTTTTAATCCTCACGATTATAAAGCTTATTATCAAATTAAAATATGCATGCAAGAAAATTAAGAAGAGGGAGATAAGAAGAATACCTAAGCAAGGACGAAGACACGCCGGCAAGGAAGAGGAGAAGAGAATGCAAATGAAGGCTAGGGTGGAGGACGTCCTTTATAAATGAAATGACGGCTAGGGTTTGTGGAAACACACCAACACCCGTATTTAATTCCTTTAACCGGGTAACTGGGTAAAGAATAAAATATTTAACCGAGTAGATTTAACCGGGTAGAGAATATAATATAATTAATATTAATTCTCTAACGTTCGATCATTCCCTGCCCGAGTCGAATATATTAAAAAAAATTTTTTTCCACGGTCTTTACAGGTCTTATCCCTCAGCATTTTCATACTATCCCACGCTTAGAAAATCTATTATACTACAGCCTCTACATCCTCTGTATAATTCCTAGCCTTAGCACTGAGATCGAGTACTCTTAGGCAGGCGCCTTCAATACCCTTTGAATTCACACGTTTAGACATGCACTACATCGCAGTACCCGTAATCCTTCACACTTCCTTGGGTTTGAGGAACTCAAAATATAGAGTTGTTAGGATCCCTCGGGATTGAAACCACTCACCAATCGAGAGCCCACTTTGACTAGCACGTGCAGCTGCTCATGTTGCATGCGAGTTGTTTTTTCAAATATATATATATATATATATATATATATATATATATGTATATATAAAATAGGCCCGAAGGCATCACAATCACGATAAATCCACCACTTGACATAACCACTTACCTGTCAAACCAAATCACGATAGAAGAGATAATCAAAGGAGAAGCGAGCCTTAAATAGACCTGAGAGAAACGTCAATTGTGACCACGCGCCTAAGCGGTAAGCTCCTACTCTGTACCTATATATCAAATCTAAAAGCTAACGCCTACTATTTGAATAATGCGACAATTTTTGGAGAATTCCGGCAAGGAGGCTGCTGACGGTAGCTTTTCCGGTGAGGTGACGTGGTCAAGGCTGTGGGTCAGCACCGGTTCGATGAGCTTGATGCGACCAAGGCGAGGGCAGGGCTGTGCATCAGCATCAGTTTTAGTTTCTAAAAAATCTAAAAAATATGAAAAAAATAGAATAAAATATAATACACTTAGTAATATCAAAATGATATGTTTTATAACTAATAACCCACCTAAACTACTCTCTAATGTGTCCTAATACTTTATTTGGCCTAAAAAAATTTTTATGCTTAAATACATAAAAAATAACTTGACATAATATTATATACTTTTGATAATTCATTCGCAGAGGAGCCAAAATTTTTCGAACAACAAAGTAGAAACGTAGCATTAATTAACCTAACAAAAATAAAACAAAAAATATATATTCCTTAAAAGCTATGATTTTTACAACAAACAAAATTACAAACATATGGCAATGGTCAATCCACACCAAGAGCTAGAATAGAGAGTATTGCTCGCCATATATAAGTACCGTCCGGGTGCGTTCGACCACAACAGCTTTGGAGTCCCAAAAAAGGTGGGACACTAAGCACCGATGACCTTTCTCTTTCCCGCCCTTGGGGCGGATGCAGCCGGAGACGACGACGAGCTCAGAATCTCGGCCGTCGGGGAAGCGGGAGCGGGGTTGGAGAGTGGAACGGACGGCGCTCGACAAATCTTTTCGGCGGCGGCGGAAGTGGAAGCGGTACTGGGAGAAGGACTTGAGGGCGAGGAGGCCGACGCCTATGCCGACGAATGCTCAGTCGAAGGAGAGAAGGAGCAGGTAAAGGCGAGAGAGGGAGAGGGTGACCTCCAGCAACGGCATGGCTCCGCCGCCGCCTCCGCCGCCGGCGGAGTGGTGGGGAAGAAGCGCTATGCCGGAGTGTTGTTGATGAGATCTTGTTTGAAAAGCCAACGATCGGCTGTAAGGCTTCTAACAAACTATCGGATTAATTCGAGATAAAGATATACCCGTAGAGAGCTGGCCTTGCCCAAATAAGAAATTGTATTGAGGTTTGTTTGGTTAGTATATAAATTAAATAAATCATCTATAATATATATGTATATGGTAATTAATACTGAAAATACATGTAAAAGAAAGAAATTTTTTTGTCAAAGGATTTTACATTTTATGATTTCATCATAATTAACACTTTTTATATTATAATTAAGTAAATTTCATGTATTTTACATCTTTTTTATGTCAACCAAACATAGCCTTATGTTAGAATTATATTATAAAGAATTTTTTTAATATTTATTTTATTAGTAATTACAAACTCTATCAAGACTAAAAACACATAATGTTTATAAATAACTATTATAGGGAGAGAATGTACATTGTTAAGAATGAATATGGCAATCGGGGGTGGAGAGAGAGATCGTCTTTCTAGAAAGAAGAAGATTAGGAAATTTATATTATAAATTATAAGTTATTTCTATTATTGTGATTGAACTTTGTAATGGGAGATGACTACTAACCGAGTTATCGATCCGATTCCACTCAAGGTTCTCCCTACAATTTACATATCATTATTCCTCCTAAAAATTGAACATATTTAATCTGGCCCAAAATATATAAAAATAATATAAAACTACTTATTTTTTATTACACAATAGTAATGTTCATTAGGTCGAAATAAGATCACGGGCTATTTTAATCCACCAGTTAAACTATTGAATTATCAAGTTATCAATCCATTAAAATTTCAAAAATATAAGTTATGAAGGAAATATTGTTCTTATACATTTATGAAAAGTGTAGAGGCAGCAGTTACTAAATGCTTGGTATAATTTTTTGACTAATGACTATTCAATGAATGATTGAAACTTTTAACTAATAAGTGAGTTAATTATAATAATTTTTAACACCTCCTTCATTCATTGGAAAATTTAGGAAAGGTGACATAATCTAATATTTATAATTTAAGGGGACTATTATCAATATTCACAATTTTAGGGAAAAATTTTAAAAGACAAATATACCCTTAACCTTCACTTTTGGAGAGGTCTCGGATGGGATCGATGAAAATCACTTTGATCCAAAAGTGAGCATAAAGTTGTTATTTTTAAATTTATTCCCTTTAAATCATAAATATATATAATAGTCCCTAGAATTGCAAATTTTGGACAACAATACTCTTTTTCGTTAATTTTTCTTATCCATTTAATAAAGTTTTACATTTTTCTTTAATGATTAATATATAATAAGACTAAGAGTAATAATTTGCTTGAGGGTCTTAGATTTAATATGGTTATAAGACCCAATCAAAAGTAAAAAAACCACCATTCATTGAATGTTCTGAATGGATATTTCAAATTTTAAATTATAAATGGGTGCTATTACCTATACATATTGAATTCCTTATTGAGATGTTAGTTGTAAGACCTTATAGCTAATGTTGGCTGTAAGAATTTACAATTGATTATTTTTCTAAGACTAATTCAATGAATGTAGTATATTGAATGGGATGGATTGCTCTTTCATGGAGCATCACGTTTAGTACTTATGTGGCATTAGGGGATAGTGTAAAAGACAAGCTTTTCGCCCCATGATTTTAGTGCCAGTTTAGCTTTTTGCCGGATCGTGATGCTTAGGTAGGCATTTTTTGTCGTGTGCTTATTTATGTGTATAGTATGTTACATGTAAGCCACGTCCCATGCCTCCTCTTGTGCTCCGTACCGCCTAGTTACCCACTACATTGTCTTGACTCTTATTTTCAATTTTTATTTCAGTCGATTATAGCTAGATTTAGGACTGTACCTCTCATTAGTCTAGATTGCTTGTAGCATGTTTGAAAGCCCTTATGGTCGATCGTAGCCCCCCAGGACCCATGACATGGTTCCCGAGATCGTCCAATAATCCTACTAGTGCGAACTGCGCCTAGTGCAAAGGCCCCCTCCTAGCGTCTTTACGTCAAGCACCGGCGCAAAGGCACCCTAGTAGCACCCTTGCTCCCAAATTGTGTGTGGTTTGGTTCATCAGGAGTGCATGACGATCGGGTTTGGACTTTTCTGCTGTTCAGCTTGGCAAGGACAACACCCTTGAGCTGGAATTGGATTTTTGCCTATAAATAGGGCTGATTTCCACACTTTTTCCTCAACCCTTCCCCATCTCCTCTAGCCTCTGTAAGCTTGGCCAAGCTCTTAGGGTTGAAAGTCTTGAGGTAAAAACCAAGAGACCTCCCTTAAAACCGGTTGAGGTAAAGGTTTTACCTTTACTCACTTTCTTGTGTGTTATGACGTCTTTTTCTTATGTATCTATTCTTGTTAGTATTTTTATGATATTTTTGGCATAGATATTTTGTTAGGAGTAGATAGACGTTGGAAGCATGTCATTTACATTTGTAAGTATATAGTTATGCTTTTGTAAGATCCATGTGTAAATCTATGAACTATTTAAGTAAATAATGCATATCCCATGTTGCAAGTCATATTTTTGAATGATATTAGTCTTGTTATATTCCTACGACATAGATCTACAAGTTTTATTTACATTGTTTTGTACGATTATGAATGGTTAAGCATGTATTAGTGCCAAACTTAACAAAATGTGGCAGCTTTTTTTATTATAGTGACCTGGCTGCCCCTTTCCCCAATTTTTACGCGTTGTTCTAAGTTGTTTGTATCTATTATATAATTGTTTCTTAGGATGTTAGCTATGTTTTGATAAAAATCCAAGCTAAAATGACCTTTGTATAGGCCTGAACAAGATCCTTAATTGCGTTGTATGCATGTTGTGTTGTTGAAGTGTGATGCCATTTTCTGAAATTGTGCTCTCTTGTGAGCTACATAAAAGATGTTGAAAAAATATGTAGAAATTATGGTTGGAGTAACTAATTGTCTACTAAAAACATGTAAAGTTTGGGCTTAATTAAAAATCATTTAAGTGGTTATTTGATTGGGCTTTGTGGAATGTCTATGAATGCAGGGTGAAACCCTAGCTCCCTAGCTTTGGTTACAAAATTGTAAACCCTAGCTATTTGCCTGTGCAAATTGGTGAAATTTCACCCAAAAATTAGGATGTGTCCTAGTAACATCACCTTAAAATTTAGGAGCCAATGGCTTAATAGATCATGCGTTTAAAATTTCTCAAGCCCAATAGGTCTAGCTAGCATCAGATATGTCCGAGCCAATGTCTTCCATTCTCAACTTCACTCATCCCCGAATCCTTGGATTTCGGACTTAAAATTTTATAGGATTCAAGTGGATGGTATTTTATGACACTAACCTTTTACCCAGTCCCATTTGAAATCTCCAAGTCCATGAACGGCTTACAAAAATTGGTGTGTGGCCCAAGAACATTGTTCCCAAACCTTAGTAGGTCTTGTTTACCATATTGGCCCATGTGCTAGAACTTGGTAATTTTTGTACCAAACCCTTAGAGTGTCATGGCCCAGTGGTCCAAATCTCAGCCAATTTGGATATTATTTGGCCTGTCCAAAAATTATTTGAGGAAGTCCTATCGATAAAAGGCCTAAGTATGAAACTCCCACTAAGTGTACTTGCAACCTTAAACCTTAATTAAAGTTACCTAATGAGGATTAACAATTGACTAAGCATAACTAGGTCTCTTAGTGTATGTGCATGTGTTGGGACATTGTCTCGTTTTGTGTGCTAGTGCGATCTGAAGCTGATTTGAGTTCATTTCTTTGCTAAATTACATAAAGTGAGCTCACCGAGTTAAGACGAGAAGCTCGTTTCATCCAGATCCATAGAACTCTTCTGTTTCACCTTTTTTTGGCTCTATGAGTAAGGTTTTAATCAATTTTTAGATGTACAATGGCATTAGTGGCATTTTATCAAATCCCTCTAATGCCGGCCATTTAGCCAAGTTTTTTCGCAATTTAATATAACTACAAAGATGAGATATCTTCTTAGTTTTTGAAGTGAAGATCCAGAAACTTATTATATAAGTCCCCACCTAAGTCTATTATATAAGTATCCACGATTTTGAAGATTTCACAAACAAGAGAATGAGTAGTACGGGTTGTAAGAATTGTACCAGTACTCCTTTACACCCTAAAGCCGTGCATTGTAAGTAGGGTACTAAGAATGCAACCCACTTTTTAAAATTGTGGCATTTTGTTCAAATCCATCTGAGTACCGTGGTGGGTGATATGTGAAAAATTTATGGGCATAAGTGTATTTTTATATAAGTATGAAGCCGTCGAGTTTGCTCCAGAATTTATTTTATGATGTTTGGTCATGTCCGCCTCAACTTATTGCCTAGTGATTGTATCCTAGAAGTTTCATGATTTTTTGCATGGGTGTTAAGGCACTCATTAGTAGTTATTTTTGGATTAGTAATCAAATTTGTTTGATTACAGACAGATTTTTTATTTATATGTAGGTGAGTATGTATGTCAGTGGCTGATGTATGTGGACGAATCTAGGGGATCATGGTGAGGGATGGTACTGTGTGTTGCTATGTGTGGGCCTATTGTGTCATTTTGAGACTTATGTAGTTTGGGGATTTTTTATGTATTTGGAACTTATGTATTATTGAGAGTTGTGGGACCGTGTGTTGTATTATGATTTGGACGGGTGCCCTATACCTTGTTATAATGCAAGTAGATGTGTTACGTGTGATTCATGTACTTTAGTATTATTTTATTATTATTATATCCGTATGTAACACCCCATTTTTCGGTCCAAGGGCACACCGAAGTGCAATGTTATAATTTAGAAAACTATTCATTGGACTAGTCTCGTACAAACTTTACAAAAGTGAATCTCAACCCTCGAGGAGGTTTAAGATGGGTAACCTTACAAGGTTTCATCAGCATGCTAACTCATACTAGCATAGGGAGACTCTTAAACTTAAGGATTTTATATGATCACCCCTAGCCACAATAGAGGCAAAACCTTGCCTGCAACTATGAGCGGTGACTTTTAAAAATTCAAATGATCACTCTCAACTGTGGAAGAGGTGCGCCCTGGCTATAGTCTTGAGGTTACATGTTGTGACATGAACCTTTTCTTACTACTTAGTTTAAGTGATTCATTACATTTCTTCATTTCTTACAAGCCGATTAATGCAGAGAATTTGAACAAGGGTCGTGGTTGCCTGTTCTACATACCCGACATGTGCAAGAAAATAAAATAATTAAACACAGTATCATCGGATGCCAGGGCATCAAACCCTAACACCAGGACTTCACATGGGTCTTCAAGCGGTGCGAACCGTATGCTCCTCCTACCAATGTTTCTTTATCACACACTCACACAGCTACAACAAATATGTTTCATGTACCTGGTAAGCTCCTCATCGTGTTCTAAGGCTTTGAGGCTTACACCTTGTATAAGGTAGTTAGAGTGCTCCAAAGTGTATCTGCACCACAATGATAATGTAATGATATATAAAGCATACGTCCACAACAATAATCAATTGACTTATCCCGAAACATGCAAGTTTATACAACTTCAAGGCTTATTCCAGTAACATGCTACATCTCAATTTCATATCAACTCGGTAATAAACACAAATACAACATGAAATCCCCCTCCATGAGCCGTTTGATCCATCCGCCTACACCAATCAAAAAGACTAAACACCTACATATATTAGAGAAAAATGCCAGCAATCAAAGAATTGATTACTGGTCTTGTAGAGACTAAGAATATAGCATTACTGGCAAATGAGTTTTTAAACACCCAGAGAAAAGTTGTAGAAACTTCCAGAATCATACAGGATGGTAAGCAAAGGCCGATGCAGCCACATATCATACTATAATTTCATACAAAGAGGCATCTTACAAACATATAAACATACATATATCGCTTACGCCCTCACATCTTCTATATATCACTCGCCACAATACCCATGTGGCTCGGAACCAATGTGCCACAATTTTTGAAAACGCGCTGCATTTGCAGTACCCTACATATATTGCACGACTTAAAGGTAAAAGGGGTACTAATGTAATTTACATATCTCCATACCACTCACTCTTTTATTCATGAAATCCGTAAAAATGCGCGTACTTAAATAATAGGCTTAGGGAAGAGGCTTGTATCATACATTTTTGGAGCTTCAATTCGAAAACTAACAAGGGATCTCATCCTTATAGTTTTACTAAACATACGATAAAATATGACTAAATGGCTTGGGATTGGAGGGATCCAACAAAAGTGTCATTGACATCGTCCTATCGTTTAAAACACGATTAAATGTGTCACTCAAGAGACAAACATAAGGATGAAGCAAGAGAGTCCTACAGACTTGGATGAGTAGAGCTTCGTATTCTAGTCGATGAGCTCACCAGTGACTCCTAGCATAGAGATAGAACCGAATAAGAATCGGGTCACATCGACATGCAAAACGAGGCAAAGCCTCCACAGAAGCTCAACACTTAACATCACTTAATTTTCTTAATTAGGCCCTAAGTAAAGTATTAAACCTTATTAGGTAACTTAATTAAGGTTTAGGTTTCATGTTCACTTAGTGGGTTTTAATTAATTCTAGGGTTTTTAATTGAATGAGCTTATCAGACAATTTTTGGATGGGCTTACCAATGTCCAAATGGGCTAAAATTTGGATGAGTTGTCCCTTACACTCTAAAGTTCATAGGTAAATTCCACCATTGCTGGGCCATGGGCTAATCAAGGGGAACAAGGCCCATTAAGCTCGGCCCTATAGAGGTATGGGTGTTCATGTGCTCTGCCCCAATTTTGTAACTATTGGTTTATGGGCTAGTGGGCTCCAAACGGGGTTGGATCAGTGGACTTAGTTATCCAACACCTGTAGCTTAATCTCAGTAAGAGATAGGTTAAATTTACTTTGTAAATAAACGTAAGTGGATTTTCCAAGTTGGGTCACTGGATGGGCTGCTTCGGAGCTATCTGGACACTAACATATTTAAAATTTATAAATAAAATTGGGAACCTACCCAAATGGCCCTAAAATTGGTCATGGTGCTACTGAGACATAGGTTAAGGTGTGGACTAAGTTTCAATGAAATCCAAGACCGTTAACTTATTTTAAGGTAATTTACAACTGGAGTAAAAAACTTGCATTTTCACCCAGTATCTTTACACTGTTCTGGTAAACACCTCTAAAACATATCTAGATGATTTTTAACCATTCCCAAAATTTACATATTTCAATTAGAAAATTATTTAGGTATCATATAATTTTACAAGATTTTATTAGTTTAAAATTCGTGGCTTAAAATATCAAACAATCACAGATTATGCTCATAGTCATAAACACACAGGAAATACATGGCGTACTTATAGGTTATGTTCATGATTATTTAGTGGTTATATTAGGATTAAAGTTTTACCAAGAACTCATAAAAGTACCATGAAAAATATGGAATGTTTTTCATTAACAGATCCTACAAGGTCAAAGAGTAAAAATTAGAGAAATGAGGCTTATAACACTATCACAGTTCAAGTCACTACCTTTCCTCAGTTTTTACCCCCATACATGAAAAGTTTAGGGAATGGTAGGTAACACACCAAACACAAAAGTTTTAGTTCTATATGTTGTGAGTTCAACAAAATAAGAATCCTACAAATAAAACATCAGAATGGCAAGACATGATTTTTATACTGAAATGGTGAATATCAGTGACCTACATGCATTGTAAAAATCATATCCATTTATTTACACGTCCAAATAAGATGAATTTGTACTTAAACTTCTCCTAACATTCAGATATACATGATACAAATGTTTGAAAAATAAATTCATGGAATCATATAAGCAATAAATGTCAAAAAACAAGAAATAGTGGCTGCCCAAACCTGATTCTAATGAGTGAAGACCAAGGGGAGGTTTTTGAGGCATCCAACATCAAAGCCTACCATCCAAGGATGCTAGGAACGTGGAGGGGGTTTCTTGGAGCTCCAAGGAGGAAGAGGAAGGCCAAGGAGAGTAGACGAAAGTGTTTGGAGGTGAGGAGGAAGGAGAAATAGTGAAAAGGTGAGGGAATGGGTGAATTTTATAGAAGAAGGGTGGTTGGTTTGGTGATGTCATAGGTATGGGTACCATACCTAAAGAGGAATGAGTTGGTTTGGTGATGTCATAAAGGTATGGGTGTCATACCTATATAGGTATGGGTGTCATACATATAGGGGTATGGGTGTTATACCTATAAATGTATGAGTTGGGTTAGCTAAAGAAGTATGTATTGGGTTAGCTAAAAGAGGTATGGGTTGGGTTATCTCTAAACCCAAAAACTTAGGGCTTAGCCCTAAAGTGATCAGATCGACCTCAGGAATTGTACTACATGTCCCAAAAGGGGTTGGGATGGTTTGAAAGGTTATCAAACACATGGCAAGCACACGAAAGACATGTGAGGGACACGGTCCTAACATCTAACTATACACGAATTGGACCAAAATTAAAAAGTCAGGAGGCATGACACATCCAAATAGGTGTACCAAACGCCGAAGGAAGCTAAGGCCTAGCAACTCATACATTCCTAGATACCATACATAAATACATGGCAAAATGGCCAAGTAAGACCCTCAATCCGGGTCACGACCGAAGCTAAATTAAAACCACAAAGTGAAAAAGCCTATGTTTTACAATGTAACACCCCATTTTTGGTTTGAGGGTGGACCAAAGTGCGATATTATAATCCAGAAAGCTATTTGTTGGACCACCACATACAAACTTTACAGAAACGAATATCAACTCTCAAAGAGGCTTAACACGAACATCTTACTTGATTTTTGTATAATGCATGCATATTCATATTATCATAGGAAGGTTCTAAACTCTAAGGGGAGCTCCTAGCATGAGAACTTTAAGTAACGAGAGATGCAACACCTCCCCAACAACTAAGAGGGTGACTTTACATAATGCAGATGATCACTCCGAGCTACACGAAGACAACACCCCTATTGTAGTTAAGAAGTTGAGCTTGAAAGGATTCATATGCATGATCTGTTTCTTATGATTAGTTATAACCTTAAAGTTAGGTAATACTTATTCTTATGATGATGTTGAACTTAACTCACGTAGTACAGGGATAGTGATTACCTGATCCACATGTATGTCGAGCAAAAATTAAACACACAGACATAGAGGCATCACCAAGTGTCAAGGCATCATACCCGTGCATTTGGTCTCAACGTGGACCCTTCAAGCAGTGTGACCCATGTGTTCTTCCAGCCCACGTTACTCTAATGCTCACACACAACTACAACCAAATAAGTTTTGTGTACCTAAATTTCTCCACATCGTACTCTAGGACTTTAAGGCTCTGCAGACAATTGTTATCATTTACCACAAAGTTGATGCTCCATACAATAATAAAATAATATAAAAAGAAGGAAATATCCGTGTGCAATCAACCATCACATAGACTCAATTTGAATCATGCAAGGTTCACAAGAACTTCAGGGCACACTTCCACAAAAATAATACAGCGCGTGGTTCTAAAACAATTATAACCAAATCCACAAATACAAGAGTCCAAAACATAAGCAACACATTAAACACGATACCCCGCCATGAGCCCTCCGATTCGTTTGCCGACACCGGTCATGCAAAGAGTACCCACCTACATTGATATAGGAAAACCATTATTAGTCAAACTGGTCCGAAAATAGTTACTGATACCATCAAATTGGCTGATGAGTATCTAAACAGCAACGGAAAAATTTAAAAACTTCCAAGAATACGTCACAGGGCTATAAGTATTGGCCTACATGACCGTGTTTCATAATAACATATCATATGCCAAACAAGTCGACAACAAAAGCATAAAGAAAAACATATTTATGCCCTCACATCCTCCATATCACCCATCACAGTACTCAAGTAGCTTGGAACCAAAGAGTCACAAATTCCAAAAATATGTTATGTTACACTGTACCCTCTTATAATGCACTACTTTAGGGTGTAAACGAATACTAGTCCCAAACTACTCGCTCTCGTGTTCATAAAATCGTAAAATTTGCATACTTATATAATCGGGTCGGGTGGGGACTTATATTATGAGTTCTCTAGATCTCATCTTTTAAAACCATAAGAGGATCTCATCCTTGATGTTTTATTAAATTATGGAAAAACTCTGCTAAATGGCTTGAAAATGAAGGGATCCGATAAAACATCGTCGACAC